>BROE01000011.1:2529047-2592445 GCA_036571765.1 Plecoglossus altivelis | reverse complement strand
GGGGGGGGGGGGGGGTGAAGGCAGACAGATGATGGGTGACTGAAGGCGAAGCTATGGGTCGAGGTGTTCTCATACAGACAGAGAGTTTCATTCAAGGCAGGTGAAACCAAGTACCAGAAGTGGGTTGGATGTCTGGGTTTCGTAAAGATTCCAATCCTCGTTCGGTGTTTTACTCAACACCCTTTACTGACAGGAAGATGCTAGTCAGAGCCGAAAGATGTCCTGCCACATCTCCTAGAGTAGAGTCGCCCACCCTACTGTGTCTACCCTGGTGTATTTCAAATGTCCCTTCCATTTAGATATATACTGGGGGGTCAAAGGTCATGGAGCTGACAGAGATTGACCCAGGCATGATTGTGTGCAATGTGTGCGCCCCCCCCCCCCCCCCCCTCCACCTCTTTGAAACAAGCAGCTGCGTCCCTTATATCTCTGCAGTCACCCAGCCTTGACATTGGCCATGGTCCTTTCTGTTTCCCCAACCCCCTTTTGTGGTGGGACCCTCATTCCTCTAGGGACCTGCTGTTTAGGGGTGGGGTGGGGGTTGGGGTGGTGGTGGTGGTGGTGTCTGACTGACTGGAGTGTATATTATAATCAGCGTCTGCATTTCTCTTGAATGGACGGTGCGGGGTGCGTTCTCAAATGTTGATTCCACGTCGGTCTACCTAGCGAGTCCATCTGTGAATGCTGCATTGTCTGACATGTTGTTGCCCGGCTAGACCTTGCAATACCAGACCCAGACAGTTTATGTCTGTTATCTTTTGTATGTGCAGTATGTTTTCAGAAGGTTGTTCTGAGAAACACATCACTGATGGCCACTGTATGAGTAGCTGTACATGCTTTGCACTCATATGTTGGTGATGCAAACAAATTCCTTTAAAACTGAGAGGTGATCTGCCTATGTTCAGATGTTGAGTGAACATTTGATCAATTAGAGTTTATCAATCGCACTCTAGCAACTATTAAAGTACCTCGATGAAGTCGTCAGTTATACTTGAACATTACCTTCAGCATCACTTTTTCCTGCTCATATTAGGTACAAGAAAAATATAACTTGATGGTATCATGGCTTGTTACCATCTTGTTAGTATGTGTGGATAATGAGTTGGTTTAAGTGGTTGGGCTTAACGTTTTTGGAATGTGTTTAGAGAATTCAATCACAAGTTCATGAGCTAAGTTGCGTTTGAACTTACTTACTTAACATAGTGATTTTATAATTGTATCTATTTCAGTGGAACAAAAAAATGCATTGCTACTGTCTTCCACCCAGCAAGAATAAGAGCATCACATTTTCTGCCTAATATTTTTGTAATTCCACCCTAATCTCTTTTTTGCAAAAAGTGACAATATCTTTTTTTATAACCTCATTTTGACTATTAGCTAAGTACTTTATTGTTTTGTGGCCTCCGTCTTTCACTACTTAAAGAGTATTCTTAAATTTTGATGTTTTCAAGCCCACATGGAAAATCCACGGAATCTAGATGCCTCCAGATCTCTGCTCAGAATCTTGGAATGCTCAAACAAAACTCCTTGAACCCGCTGTTCTGCATTTAGATTCTTATTTCTCTAAGGGCTGGGTGGGGCTAGAAACAGGGCAATAAGGCTTTGACACAGACGAGACTGTCGCCCAGACGCCAGACACAACAACTCAGCGCGACCAGCCCCCTGGTCTCAGTAGCTGGGTAAACCTATCGCCAGGGGAGTGTCGTCAGACACACACCCGCACGTACCGCCTACAATTATTGGGTTAGGCTCATCACACATACAGCACACTGCTCATTACTGTGGGCAGCTTGTGTCCCCCCCGTCCCCCCCAGCCTTAACCCAAGTCAGGGGTCAAGGCCTTGTTCCTGCACCCCTGTTAGTCACAGCTGGGGCTTTGTCTTCTCTCTGTGTGCTGGCTCACCCCCCACCCCTTCTCCCCCCCTCACTCACTCACCCTCTATCTCTCTCCCTCTCTCTCTCTTCCTTGTTCTCATTTTACACCGTAGTATTCCTTTGCACACACACAGTATTTTGTGGCAAGCTTTCCGGTGGGGCAAGTGTAGCGAAGAAGATGGCTGACTGTCCATTTTGGATCACGGTGTTCTAGGATTTCACACATTTCATGCTTTTTGACTCGGATGAGCACCATTCAAGCAAGTCAATGTGTCCTGTGATATGCAGCAATGATGCTTTATACTACGCAATATCAAGGCCCACATCACCGAGTATATTACTGCCATGTTTCGCAGACAGTAGACACTGGCTCCTCCCCTGTCTACTAGCACACCGCACAATGTGGGGGCTTTAGTCGCTGACCTCCATTTATAACCCAGTCAGAGATCGGATTGTGTCCCCTTCCTAGCTCTCATAGCCTCCCCAGCCCCCTCCGTCTATACACCTTCACCCTCGACCCCCAATCCTGTCGACTACACACTCCCCCATCTTTCCTTTTTCCAGCTGCCCCCCAATCAGCATAGAGATGGTTCTATTGTCTAGAGATGAGGGCCACAGTGTCTGGTCTGGCTGGTCCATTATTTTCCTTTCCTTTTTTTCATGTTCTCTCCTCTCTCCTCTGCCTTTTCTCAGAGCAGTGAAGGGGGAATGCCCTATAGATACAAGATACAGTATATAGAGAGAGGCGTGTAAAGGGAGGGTACTGGAAAAGGTAGAGCAAATGACAGACAGAGCGCTAGACAGACAGGCAGAGTGAGACAAAGACAGATGGAAAGAAAGTGAAAATAGTCGTGTAAAGTACAAAAACACCCATATTAAACACACACGTTCACAAACAGACTTCTGCTGTGAACAGCTTAAAATCGGAGTGAGGGGCCATGTTTTTTTGGGAATGTGTGTTTCTGAATTTAGCTGGTGCGGCGCTGATCACGGAATATACAACATGTAGGAGGAGAGGGGAGTTAACCGTAGCTGCAGTAAGACCCTGCGGTTGAACTGAAGTCGATGTAGGTCAGTGTTACAGGTTTGGTTCAACGTTCTCACTATATCAGCTGTCAGACAGATGACCAGTCTATAAACATTCTCCTTCTCCCTGTTAATGCATAAATAGCATAGTTTAAACATATAAAGAATGCTGTCTGAAAGGTATGCGGAACACAACATTTTCAATGCCGGTAGAGTAATCGCTACTATCAGTCATATAACAATGTGACAATTCAAGCAATCTCTTCACGAATAAAGACATCTTACATTGGTTTTCTATTCAGTTTAGCGTTGAGCGCTGTTTGTGTGCCAATGGGGGCAGCGTCACTGCATTCCATATTTTTTAAGTCTGTTAATGGTGCATCACTTGCAGCATGAGTCAGTGATGTCAGTGATGAGTTGATCAGACTGACGTTCCACTAAAATAGATGCAACTCGATAGGATGGGTAAAAGAACGAGTTGTAAAGGAATATAGGACATGTCATCTGCTAATAAAATGACAATGGTGTTTTCATTAGTCTTATTTTTGGAGATTCTGTCCGGTAGGCTCATATAGGGGAGATCACAAATCATGCACGTCGTTTGCGTGCATTGCGTCTTATTGTGTCACACTGACCCAAATACTTGGTATTTGCTTATTGTGAAGATGACTACCAACTACTGCCCTGTTTTTTGGCTTGTTCAAATTGCAAATGGTGATCAAATTAAATTAGCGAATGCTAATTTTCTCGTGCATTCGGTTCGCACAGCAGTCAACGCAACAATTCAGAAATATTTATGTTTAAAGCATTAGCGATGTATTGTCATGTTATATAATGGCCAACCCATGACATCACATTGTCCTGATGCAAATAGAAGTTCAAATGTTTTAGAATTAATTTGCTTGAATAATGTCTCAATTGTACCAACACATCTGATATTTATCCGGAACTTTTTATTGTTAGTATATAATATATTTGTCTAAAATCCATGTCTGTCGTTTTTTCCCCCCAGCCTCGTATGCCCAAACGCATAGCAGTGAGGGCAAGTGTAGGTAGGCAGGAAGGGGGATATGACATCATGATGGCATTATGACATCATTATTGGCTGGACAAAAATGAGGCTGACAAACGGGTGAAGGGAAGGGGGATCATATTTGTGGCGAGGCAATGAAACTGCTCGTATGTGCTTGTGTACAATGTACGTGCGAATGTTTGTGTGGCCGTGCAGGATTTGGCTCCAGCAGGTGGTGTCTAGTCTCCGTCTCAGCCTGGGAAACCTGACAGGCTGGCTGATCCTCCTCAGCCCCTCTAACCATCCTGGCTCAGCGGTGGGCCTAGCCTTTAGCAGTCACTGCCAGCCAGCAGGAGCAGGCTAAATAATTTAAGAGAAGCAGGGTGTTATGGCACAGCGAACGGCAACGTCTAGACGTTTGTCTGGCGCCCTGTATTGTGCCTGCTACTCTGTAATACCTCCCCCCCCCCTTCTGTAATCTCAGATAAGGGGGAGAGGGGAAGGGGGGGGTCAGTAGCATAGGGGGGAGAAGAGAGCTTGGGACAGAGCTGATGCCGAACATGGATTCACGCCATGCCTCCGTCATCCCTTGTTGCGTTTCCAGTCTTAGGCTCCGCGCTTCTTCAGAAGCTCTGATCCTCTCTCTACCTGGGCTGGCGAGCAGCCAATCACATCACACTTTGCTGCTGACCCGACCTTTACTGCACTGCTGTTTGGCCAATACGATCCCAACCAGTTATCCTCACTGTGAGATCAGGCTAGGAGAATGCTGCTCTGTTTCATTGAGTTTGTTTCAAGCTCTCTGGCACAGGCTCCCCATCTCCTCCATATTTTCTTGTCGAAAATATGGAAGTTACGCTTTGATTTTTAGTTACCGCTCGTCTGTTTCTAAATGTGGAGGGTACACACAAGTACGCACACGCGCATACACACCTTAGACCAAGTGACTCATGCCATGTTGCTGGGTAGGGGGGAGCTGTTCTGGAAAACAGGCAGATTAGTGTTTGCCAGTCGGTAGGTGGTCCTCTCCCTTGTCTGGCACAAGCCATGGTTGAGAAGAGCTCTGGCGTCTCAGTTGTCTACTGTGGCGTACCCACGTGGGCGGCCCGATTGTGCCCGCTCTCCTTTGTTCTGCCAGCCTGGTGAGGCGGCACTGATAACGCTGGGAGTTGGTGAGCTCCTCTCTCCGTACCCGCAATGCCTTTGTCTTCCAATCATAACGCCACCGTAAAAGTCGCTGTCGCTGTGCCACGTCGGTTAACAGGATTACGGCCTGTAATTTGTTGCCTTTCGCCGCTCGGCCCAGACTGTTTTGGTGTGAGGTGGATGCGGTTATTGTTATGTAAACCCCCGGAGATGTGAATGGCGTTATGAGTTTGTGGGCAATGTCTTTGAAGCTCTGTGGTATGTCTGCGTCTGAGGGGGATGAGGTATTTGGCTGTTTCTGTATTAGTGTTCAATTTTTTTTTTAAACAACACACATCTGCCTTGCTCTACTAGAATGTTGCGAGGAGAAAGAGGTGTCTGTGCTCCCGCACAGTAACAACCCTCTACACATCCTTTTTAGTCTTTTAAAAGTGCGATCCCAGATCGGCAGCTCCCATTGGTCTCCTACCACGACCACAATGCTTTGCGCTTATCAACCTGGAATCTGCTTGTCGAGAGAGCTGCCTCTGTTGTTGGGCTGCGTGGCCTTAAGGCAGGCTCTACAGACTGATGCTGGGTGTGTGTGTGTGCGTGTGTGTGTGTGTGTGTGTGTGTGTGCGTGCGTGCATGTGTGTGTGTGTGTGTGGCCCAAAGGGGAGAAGAGGAATGGCTAGGATGTTCTTTTTGGGACAGTGGAAGAAAGTAGGTTAGCCTCAAAAAGCAGCCAGTGCAGACATGATGAGCACTTCTGTATTAATGGGTGCTCAGCAACTCCCTAAACACTCACTGTCTGGAAAATGCCCTGTTATGAATGCTTCATCATAGGATAATCCCTGTAATATTTTACAGGACATTGTTTTGCTCCACGTGCACCTTTTTCAACACACCGTCGCATTTTGCCCTGGATATTTAGAAGAATTAAAAAAGATAAAGTGTTTTTGTTTGTGCATAGTAGAGTGTGTATTCATGGCAATCTATACTGTATCCAAGCAGAATTTTGTCTTTTTCTCTCTCTCCCACTCATGCGCGCGCACACACACACACACACAGCCACACGCAAACAGATGGCTGCTGATTGGTTGTGTCTCCATCGCTGTACTTCCTGTCTCTCTCCTCAGATCGTGAGAGCACAGCTGTTTTTCTCTGTTATAAAACCATGCCACGCTGCAAAGCACGACAGGAAACAGGAAATGGCTTCATGAAATATGGATTTGGAGCCGAGCAAAGCCCAGCCTCGCTTCTCTGTGCTCACATATAAAAAAATAAAAAAAGTTGGGGAAGCTTATGTAATTCCTCCCTCATTCTCCAAAGCACCTCAGTCCCACACACACTAGAGTAAAACGACGTCCTGACGCTAGCATGGAGGTGTATATCAAAGCTGTAGATGGTGGATTTGAGGTTTAACGTCATTCACGTCCTTGGGTCCATTTGCTAAGACAGGGCTAGTTTGCTTGAACTTGACATGGAAAGTGTGGCAACAGTTATTGTGCAGTTGCTGTGCCTCCCATCAGTAATCAAAACCGGAAACCTCTAAACCTTTCTGATCCAAGTTGTAAACGTTCGGGGAGGGATTCCTGAAACATTTTCCAGATAATAGGTGCTTAGTCATTTACAGGTTTTACAAACTGTTCTCGTCAGTTGGAATGAGGGGGCATATGTAACTAAGAGGATTGCCTTGTCTAATCGTTGACTGTCAACTTGTGGGGCTCATGGCATTAACTGCCTCTAGATGCTGGACTTGTTAGTTCATTAGCAAAGTCCAATTAGCCAGATAGCCACAATAGTTCTGTCGTCCCCACGTTCCCTACAAAGAGGTGGAAGCGTTTTTACAATAAGTTACTGCCACAGTTAACAACCAGGCCTCAGAAAACATATTGTAGGGTTGAGTAAGAACTGGACATACTTGCATATTGCACCAGCTTCTTTTGAAGTTTTGCGCGCGTAAGAACATAAGTTGAAAGTCCTCCTCCCCCCCCCCCCCCCCCCACAATGTAGCCTAGTTTTATAGTTCACAGGAAAACGTTACCTCGCTACCTCGCATAGTCTTCTCTTCCTCCACCTTTGATCTGCTACCAGACGATCTTATGCTTTCCACTTCAAGTAGGGTGGAGCCTGGAATGCTATATTATTTCCCTGTCCTCCACCCCTTAGAAACCATGAACGGTTCCAGCACATTATGAATATGGAGCGCGTGTGGGTGCGTGCACTTTGGCTGGAGAGGGCGGGGGCCATCGGAGGTTTTTCACAGCTTGCCCCTGGCTTGGATTATATCGTCATTATGGCTGTGGGTGAGGTGTGTGCGAGTGTGTTGGTGTGCTCCAGACAGAGTCTGTTCCAACATGTTCCCTCCCTCCCCCTCTCTCCCCTCTGTCTGCTGGGTCTGCTCCAGTCTTTAATCCGGTTAGAGGAGGCAGATTGTATTCTGGCATGGGACAGAGACGCTATGTAAGTACCTATGTGTGCAGTGATAGATGGATTATCTCGCTATGTAGATGTGCTCTGGTATTGTTAAGTGTTACGTGTGTTGTAACAAGGAAATGTTAAGGTTTTATATGGTGCACGCCTATTTGTCATTTGACCAGTTAGAGTGTAACTGTAGGCGATAATCTGTATTACACTGTGCTGGTCCGCGTGTGTCTCTGTGGTTAAAGAACAATGGTCCATTTATCTGACTTGTGATTAGATATGTGCTGTAGCCTGCGAAACAAGTGGCGAGTCCTTCATACCCCCTGTTCTCACCAGATGAAGCATGCAGCAGATTGTGAATCGTGGGTGTGCTCAACCATGCGTGACTGTGAACCATGACCTTAGCGTCAAACACCACGTTGAGCTGTGTAGGGTGGGACTCATCCACCTCGAGCCGTTCTGGCACTTATAGGGCACCGCAGTGGCTTGTTAGGCTTATCCTAGATGTGCCATGGTGCCTGTCACGGTGAAAATGTGTGCTTGTCGGACCCAGACATACCGTTCCTGACTAAGCTCGTCGTAGCTCTTTGACTAAATTTTCCGGGAAACACTCGCAGAGTTCGGCGAGTATTGCAAAGAGGGAGGGGGGGGGTTTGGTTACAATGCTTTAACATGAGGTTTCGATAGATCCCTAGTATGTCCGAAGGCAGTCCTTTTCGGGCTGTAGGTAGAAATGTCACACGTAACAAACATTTACCACGTATCTCTACGCCAGCAGTAGTCGGCTATGTCGGTTCAGTTCAGGTAAACTAGTTTAAAAGAAAGCATTCAAGTTCAGTGGGTAAAGTCTTGCTGTGTCAAGGTTTCTCCTCGTCAACAGACTATTTTCTTAGTTTGGTTGTACCCGTTCATTCCTGATTAGCTTAATCGTATTTACGCGATCGTGGGGGGGAGGGAGGGGATTGCTTTGTGGAACAGTAACGGGATTGGACACCAGGCGTGTAGTCACAAGCACATCTCGAAGGTGCTATAAGCATCGTAAGGTCAAGTGGGACATATCTGACGCTTAGTGTTGGCACAAGAGCACAGCGTACCTGTCTAGGCGCTCAGCACTGCCGTGGACATATGAGAACTAGTGATATGTGTCAGACATGATCTCTACTGTGTCAAGAAATTGCATTTTGTGCGCTCATCCATGAGGCCCCTCGTGTAGACATACTCAAGGACGTACGCTATATTTGCGTTAGTGTGTGAAAGAACGTGTCTCCACCAGTCTACACATAAAACCCAGAAAGTCCTAAGCATACCATGACCCTGGCCCAGCCCAAGTGCCAAGTGTCTCCGGGGGCCAATAAAAAGCCAGCTTTGACACTGCCCATCTGGTGCCACTGCCCCTAATGTGGCACAGTGCCCTGTCTGCCTTTCTGGCATGCTGGCAGTGGGCGTCACCGACAGACGAACAAAAAAAACCTTTATCCAGACAAGAAAAGTTAAATAGCTGATGAGCAACTATTCTAATGTGTACGATGAACTTCAGGCTACCCTGCCATTTTGTTCGCTGGAATATGAGTGTGTATCTAAGCCTGACCACTGAAGGAAATCAGATCCTCACCAAAACATGTTGGCTCCTCTGAGTAGACAAGGCCCCATTACGTAATTGCTACTGCATCCCTAGCTGGGCAATCTTTGACTGAATGATGGCTGACTCTGATGAAAGCCCCTCTCTGCTGCACCCTGGAGGTGAAGAAAGTGTCACGGCCTGAACTGACTAAGCCAACCAATGGTCACTTTGTGGATCAAAATGAATATTTACTCATTCAAAAAACTGTCAAAGGGGGAAAAAATGTTTGAATGAACGTTTTGAGTTTGGGAAAAATGAATGTTTCCATCTCAATCACTGACCTTTTTTCCCTGTTCTCTTTTACAGCTGAACTGGAGTTTGTTCAGATAATAATCATAATTGTGGTGATGACGGTGATGGTAGTCGTGATCATCTGCTTGCTGAATCACTACAGACTGTCTGCCCTGGCTTTCCTTACCAGACACAGCCAGGCACGCAGACGAGACCAGGCCACACAATTGGTGAGTCACACAAAATAGCTACTTTTGTTATATGACATACTACTCTTGTTTTATGGGTGTGACAGAACCTTTTAACCCCTTCCACTCAGTCCTAAAAAGTAGAGAGAGTGAGACATGGAGAGGGAGAGGAGAAAAGACTGACTCTAGCCTGCTTGGAAAACTCATCTTTATTAATAAGCCCAGAGCCCAGTCATGCTACAGCGGACACAGAGGAGTGGGGGAGGGAGAGTGACAGAGAAACAGAAAGGGAGGGGGGTGAGAGAGGAAAAAAATGGATACCGCAAAAGTAGTCTTTGTGTGTATTTTTGAACGGTTAGTTATGTCATCCATACATACCCATAAACAATGAGCATGCATGAAACTAGTAGAAATGTAAATCTACTAGTAGGAATCTAGTGGTTTTTAAATCATTGTCCAGGTTTGTCAAGTCCAAGAGTTTGCTGTGCTATTGTCTGCTATAAAAAGCTAGTGGCTTCTAAGCCCAGGCTTGTGCTTATGCCTGTCAACCAGTATGATGGAGGGAAGAGAAGGCTGCAGTGTAGCTGGAGAAAGTGGGGGGCAGAGCTTCCCCCAGCTGGGTGCTTTATGTCTGTCCTAGTCTGGCCTTGAGACACACACACAAACACTCAGCTACACACAGATACTGCAGCAGTGTACTATACACACACACACACGCGCGCGCGCGGCAGGGGCTCTCCTGTTAGTCAGCACTTTCAGCCAGACGTGGCCAAATGGAATTTTAACCGTGTTTCTCTCCCACCGCCTCCTCTGTATTGTCCTCTCTTCTTTCGCTCCATCAGGACGGCTGTGTGTGGCCAACAGACAGCTTGGTGACACAGCAAGGAACAACAGAGGTGAGTGGGACATGAAGCCACAGGATTATACATTCAGACATTTCAAGTCGAATCCTTAAGTCACCTTGCGCTGGGTGACCTTGACCAGGCACGGCTCTAAAATGCACGTGTGGTGTGTGTCCCTCTAGGTCATGTATGGGCCACGGGGTCATCAGGAGAGGTTCAACCCGCCCTCCTTTATGCAGCGGGACCGTTTCTGCCGCTTCCAGCCCACTTATCCCTACCTGCAGCAGGACATCGACCTGCCCCCCACCATCTGCCTGTCGGATGGCGAGGAGCTGCCTCCCTATAAGGGACCTTGCACGCTGCAGCTGAGAGACCCAGAGCAGCAGCTGGAGCTGAGCCGAGCGTCGGTGAGAGCCCCACCCAACCGGACCATCTTCGACAGCGACCTGATAGACGTTTATGTGCACGGCGGCGGGCCCAGGCCTCCCAGCTGTAACTCCGGCGTCAGCGCCGCCAATTCCCGAATGGAGGGGCCCCCGCCCACTTACAGTGAGGTGATGGGACACTACCCAGGATCCTCTGCGTTTCAGAGCCAGTACAGCAATAATGGGCAGCAGCTGGGTGGGAACGGTGGGAGCGCTACCCCCAGGACAGTGCACCAGAGCCGCATCGAAAGCACAACTTTGGGCTTTAGCAAGAGTAAAGACAGTCGGCAGGACAAACTAGTGTGAGAGGGAGAGGAGGGGGTTCATTGGACCGTACCAACTGAAAGGGGGGAGAGGCCTGCTTCTCTGCGCTCTCCATTGTGCACAATCTGAACAAACTCAAATCTCGAGGAGCCGAGCTTACAACCGATCTTTTGTATTTGTATTTTTGCTATAGCTGTGAGCTTTGCTTGGACACTATGGCTTGATGACTTGTTTTTATATGCTTTCTTTTTGTGTAAAATATGATTGTTGACATACAGTTTTGTTTACCACGGTCATAGGATAAACGTTATGGCTTTTTTCACTCGTTCTTTTTATTCTTTTCTGGATTTGAGATTGATTCTGTAGTCAGTCCAATCCAAATAATATTAGTGCCATGATTCATGAAACCATTAATCCAGGGGATAAATAACAAGTTATTTAAAATCTGTTGCACTAACTTATCTTTGAACAAACAAACAACGCTTCTTGTCGTTTGTTTTGTCTGAAAGCTCCTGAGTTATCACTTAGTGTGACTGGGTATATTTGTTTGTTTTTGTCCAAATCGGTAGAGACCAAACTCTGATCCACGTTAAAATATTCAGTCAAATGGGTTAATTGGGTTTAAAGTTATAGCACCTCGAAATAAGCTTGAGATCTCGATATTATGATTTTGGTCAACTGCCCCTCCGACATATATATACATTCTATCCTCCTAAACCCCTCATCGTCTCCGAGAGTGATAATTGAAATGGCGCCTTTAACTCATTTGTATTACCATCCCATAGTCCTGTGAGTAGCACTTTAAACTTCTGTCAGTTCACTGCTGTTATTGGGATCCAAGTGAAGGAGAAGAGATGGGAGAGGAAGTTCAACAGAGCCTTTTAGTTGAATGCACTTCCAGAAACTTTCAATTGAAGAGCAGATATCTTGTAGTAGTCGCTTCATTGACTACTGAAAGGACTTCCTCCTTCTCTTTACAACCGCCTCTTCCTTGACCCCTTAATTTGTGACAATAGAATCATCAACGTACTATTGTATATACTATTGTACTGACCCTGAACTGTACAGAGATGCAATGTCTTTTTTATGTTGCTCCAGCACGTTGACAGTGTACGGCAGATAAAAAGACGAAGCCAGCTGAACAGCTTGGCTAAAAGTGTGATAAAGGTATCTGGTTTTCATGATCACCGTCATTTTACTTGTGAGACTCGTTCATACGGTGAGGAAGATGACCTGATTGAGGGATTGAGTGTTGATTAAAACGACAGACATTCAAATGGAATTAAGTTAGCCAAGACATTTCACTGCAAACTAAAATTCAAAGTTGAATCCTGATCCTGAAGTTTTTTTTTCTTCATTATTATGTGTTTTGAATGCTTTTGAGACCTGGTGATTGTTTTGGAGCCAAACTTGTAAGAACCACTAATTTGTGGGCTCCCTATAGATAGTCCTACTTAAAAACTTTATCAGAAAGAAGAGTATTTATTCTTATTTATTTGATGTTACACAATTTGAAGGGGATTTGGGGGTTGGTTTTCATGTAAGGCAAAGCCACTTAGTGCTAGCTGCAAACAGTTTTCAAGAATTCCCAAGGCCAGATTCTGGATGCTAAAATAGCCCCTCAACCCTTCCACAGTCAATGAAAATGGTAGTCGCCCAAATGATTCCATAGGACAGAACCCTGGTCTTAAGACATCTTTCGTTGGTTGTGCTCTCTTGTCACTGAGCACGAGGTTCGTGTTGCTCTCTTATTCAGTATTGCTGCTGCTATGCGCTGATTCTTCTGCTGCTGCTGTCAATGTTTAATACGTCAGCTTTTCCACTGGTATTCGTTCCGGAAAAAAAACAACCTTATTTAGACACTAGAAGTTAGATGTTTTCTGTTCTTTTCTATGTTTCTTTATTGCTTGGTTGCTTTTCTGCTCTTGTAGTTAACAGGAAACCTTTCTTTTTTTATGTTTTTCAAGTCAGAGGGTTTGCATGTTACAATTTTGTGAGCAAATTCGGTGCCTGATGGTGATGTATGAGCAGCTATAGGACCAGAACAGCTCTCACAGCCTCTTGCACTCAAAGTCCCCACCTTCGTTGTGCCTCACTTCCAATGGTGCTTTTTTCAGTGGTCTGACTCTGTTTATTTGTACGGTGCTGTATATAACTTTAATATATTATGCACATATCCTACCCAATGGGTAGAAACCACAAAGGAACATTGTTAATACTGTAATATAATGTATAGATGATATTAAAAAGGAAATTTAACACGGTGGCAACCTTTTTTTGTGAATGCCTCCAAATTGTTGCATTGTCTTTTTGTAAAAACAGGAAATGCGAATTTGCAAAAATGCTACAGTTACAGTCGTTATATTTTTCCTATAAATGCAAATCTGTTGTGTTGAATATTAATATTATGGGCTGTCTCTACACAGGATACCTAGCTGCTGCTGTTACTCCCAGAAAAGAAATATACCTGTAAATGCCAGCACTGTTTAACCTGTATTAATCACGCTTGACCAATTGCATAAAATAAGCCAAGAACTGTACCATGGTTTTGAAAACAAAATGAACACTTAAGGCAAATATAGCCTATCAACAAGAGAAGCCTATTGTTACCTACCTACTGCAGACTTTGATAAGACAAAAATTCTCTCTAACCTTCGATGAACCAGATTTATTTAACGTGAAACCATACAAAAGGGATTTACATGTCAAGAATTTAAGAGTGATATTTATCATTTTACATGACGATATGAACCTCTGTCTAACCCCATTTCCGTTGCTAAAAGAGGTGATTTCAAAAAGCACCTATACCTTTTTTATTTCTCATTATCACTGTGGCTGATTCTTTAGAAGATAAAAGAAACTTGTTCGGTTTTCTTTCATTCATCCATCGGTGAGGTTGTCCATTCCATCTCTTAACTACAAAATCTTTTATTTTTTTTGTCCTGTGTGCTCCATGTTCCAATGAGATAGGCTTGAGTATATTGAGTGTCTCCAAACAAGTTTTCCAAACAGTGTCATGTTCTGCCTTTGTCATGATCCATATCCACAGGACTGCTTCCAACATTGACGACAATATGAAGCTTTATTTCACCAGAATATTCAAGTGGGTGTCACTGCTGTATACTTACTTTTGCCTTTTTATTGTTATCAGAGCAAATGTGATGTCATACGTTTTCAGCCTGAGGTCTTTTACTGCAATACTTTTACAAAAGTGAAAAAAAAATTACTCAACAATAAAACTATGTTGCTTCAAGTGCTGTCGTAGTCTTTCATGAAAAGAACATGCGCATTGATCCTGGCGATGGTCCGACTATACGAGCGACGATTAAAATTTCGTAATATATAATGTTTGTTGGATTTGGTTTTCATTCAAGGCATTGTAACATCTTCCAGCGGGAAATCAGTATTGCGCCAAGTCAAGGTTATTGATCTGACCCTGTAGTCACTCACATTTAAGTTACGCCTTTGAACCCTTGTTTCAGAAATTCTTCCCGTTTCCACGTCTAAGCAATACGGTTATGTAAACTATCCTTGGGTGAGCTAACCATATTCTAAACACATGAATGTCAAAATAATTGTTGTAATTTTAACACACTGGTAATGGTGATCATTACAAACTTGTTTCAATTATTCACACTATTATATCACAGTCAAAAGTTTACGCATGTCCTAACATGCGTAAACTTTCTCAATAACTTTAACAAGTTAATGAGATCGATTATTTTAATTTCAGGCAACTTTATAATTTGTCTTAGGTTGCTGTGTTCTTTCCCAGTTTAGCAAGTTTGGGGAACTGAACGGAAAAGCCTTTGGACACAAACATTTTGCTTGCCACCATCACTTGGTATCATGTGTTTTATGGTCATGCATTAAGTCTTGTTTACACATGTAAGATCGTGCATGTGAGAGCACAATTAAAAGAATTACAGTTCTAAATTTCAGCTTCCACCTTAGCAAATCTACTGGTTTTCAAATTAATCAACTTGTAAAATCTGTATAGGCAATATAAATGCTGTACCTACTGAATATTTTCAGATCCAAGATCAGCTCAAGAGAGGAGAGTGACTGGTCTGCCACATCCTTTACTCTGGTGCACCCTACAGGCCTGTTTGGGTTGCCAGGTTCTTACAAACCCTTAAACGTTTTTCAAACTGTTTTCTGGTTAGGAACTATTGTATCATTCTCCATGATAAGCATGTATAAGGCATTGAGAGATGCCTGTGGAAAGGAATTAATTTGAGAAAAGTTGATCGACTAAAAGTCAAATTAACTCAAGTAAAACCAACTCAATTTGTTTAAAGCCATTATACAATCTCTACAGGGAGCATTGGCTCATCCTCCACAACTAATTCCAACACTTCATTTAGATTTATGAGGGGAAAGTGAAGAAATGAGAACGAGATGAGAGAAATGGAGACGTACAGTGTTCTAATCCCTAACGTCCTTGAGATGCTTTTTGCACATCTCAAAACACCAGGACATCACAAGGAGGTGAACCTAAAATACAAAGACTGTATTGTACTATTGGTTGCTGGGATCACCAAATAAACATCTATTTTCAATTACAGGAAACGACAGAACAAAATGCAATAAAGGAGAACATTAAAAGAAGAAACTGATATTTTTATTTCAGACTTGTCCTATATGAAACCCAAACGTATTCACGTCAACCTCAAATACTAAAGACGATGACGCAAGGCTTAAAGACAGGTGGAGGTGGATATTTTGTACCGAAACTCAAAAGATCAAAAGGGAAGTTTGCAAAAATGGCATCCTGAACAACTGGTGGAATATTCACCTTGAAGGCTCAAAATGAAGATCCGATCCAGGGAATGAATGACAGATTAGGTATTGAAGTCACTTTTTGTGATGCTTTTGAACCCGGGTCATACTGTAGTGAGTGTGCCAAGCATGTCCACCTGCAGAGTTGAAGGTCACGTTCGTGCCACTGGTCACGGCCCATGAGGAGTCTCCTCTAAACACACCACGGTGGAAGGCTTGGGAGAGCTCAAAGCAAACTGTGCTGACAGCTCAGGTTACAGACCATTTCCAAAAAGCCACTTTGACACTTTCCTATTGTGCTGGATTCAAATGTCACAACCCCCACTTGGAGTATTGTGTATGAAAATATAAAATAAAAAACAAACAACTCACTAAATAACAATAAAATGGTTTCGTCATCTCGGATGTTACAGGGGGAAAACCAAAACAAATCAAACAATAAAGATATTAATACCCACCCCACCAGATGGGCTTTTTTTTAAATTAGTCCTTTAGATGTCCGTTGACAAGTTATGGTCCTTGTCTGGAACTTCATCCTGGTAAGGACAGATCGGTCTGGTTTTATGCCAACAACAAATGTTTGGTGAGCCCCAATATGTCCGACAAGATGGTTCCAAAAGACGTTCGGGGTCAACTATAGCCAGACATAAGCACAGGACCATCTGAAAATCAAAAGGAGGGGGGGGGAAACAATGTATTAAAATAAAAACATTTTACACAGTGACATGGATTAAAGTGGATGTCATGTCCTTCTTGTTCAAACAGGACAACACATACACTGTCAGGTACCTTATGGGAAAGGTTTAGACCAGTCAGACAGCTATCCAACAGTTTACCAACTCCTGGTAAACTCCTACCTGAGTGTAATGGTGTTTACACATGCCTGCAGAAGATGACAAGCAGAGGCACAGTCTAGAAATGCTAATGCATCAAGGTCAACAGTTTGAACAATTATATTGGATGAATCAGTGTTAAAACAGAACGTTTTATTGGTCTGTATTTATCCCACTATAATGCCAGAAATCTATGTTAAAGGTTTTTTGGGGGGAGGGGGGGGGCACAATTATCCCATGAGCCAAGAATTATACGAAGTTGAAAAGTTGTCTGTATACTGTTCAAGGACAATACTCCAAAGAATTTATGTTGAAAATTGTCCAAGGGAGTTCAGTGCCATGATTGACGCTGTTTGGATGAGCTGTTTGCAGTGGAAAAAAATAAATAGGGCTCTAAATATGGCCGTGCTGCACCAAGGGATGCAGCCAACATTCTTGCAGCCGGCTCACCCTGTCAGTAGTCCATCCACAGTCTCTACTTGCAGTGACGATCAAAAGGCTGCTGTGATCACTACGCATTGTGCAAAAAGTAATTTGGTCATCCAAGCACTTTTTGAAGTTATAATGCTAAAAGGTGTTTTTACAATTCAAGGTTTAGTCAATATCGTCTATCGGGACTTGATTTTCATTGTTTTGATAGGCATCATCAAATGAGGATTTACTTGGTGGACAACATTTCAACCGGACACGAAATACCTTTCTTGGACATACTTTCACATAGAAACTCTTTTTTGTATCACTCCTGTGAGTAGATATGGCCAGATGTGCAGTGCTGACATAACACACACTCCCCAGTTTTATAAACTAACGTGTGAAATAAATCTCTTATTAAAATCGAGTGTATCGTAAGTTTTCCCTATGATGGACCGCAACATAACTGAATAGTATAGTCTAGTCCACGTACAGAAAGGTACAAGACCAACTACCTGCAGGCTGGCTGGTGGGGTTACAGTCATGTAGCACAACTACCTGCAGGCTGGCTGGTGGGGTTACGGTCATGTAGCACAACTACCTGCAGGCTGGCTGGTGGGGTTACGGTCATCTTGCACAACTACCTGCAGGCTGGCTGGTGGGGTTACGGTCATGTAGCACAACTACCTGCAGGCTGGCTGGTGGGGTTACGGTCATCTAGCACAACTACCTGCAGGCTGGCTGGTGGGGTTACAGTCATGTAGCACAACTACCTGCAGGCTGGCTGGTGGGGTTAGCTCTGAGTCATATGTTGTAGCTCCATAGCTACCTTGGTAGTGTGTTCTGGTTATTGTGTGGCGGGTTATACTGGTGTCGAGTGCTAAGTGGCGCATATTATCTGTGCTGAGGTTAGGTTGTGGTGGGGGTTTTACTCTCATGATTCGAGTGTTGGAGTCACCAACTACTCTGCAGGCTGGCTGGTGGGTTACGTTCATGTATGTTGTTCACATAGACTACTTCTGCAGTGGTGGCTGTGTGGGTTGTACGGGTCTATGTTGAGCACCATACTAGCGTGCGGCTGGCCTCCGGTGCGGTCTTACTCTGGTACCGTTAGCACGAAGTACTTCTGCAGCGTGCTGGCTTGTACGGTCTATCTACCGAGTCCTGGAGACTCACTGTCACTACCTTGGGTCACCATTCTGGCTGTATTGTACCGCTTGAGCCCTTCTGCCTCGGTCTGCCTCCCTTCGTCCACGGACGCCTCCAGCCCTTGTTCCGCTTTCTCTACCTGCTTCGTTCTGGCTCAGCCATTCTCAGTAGCCTTACTCTGTGACGTCGTTTATTGACCACTCCACTCCAATCACGACGTCATCCCTCAGCGCGTGACAATCATCTCAGACGCGGGGATTAGGGAATATGGGGAGAGACGAGTCAATAGAAGGATTCTTGAGGATGGGTGTAGCATGAGCTATATAGTTGCAGGTTAACTATGCAATCTAGCATCGGATATACCTTTGTTAGCCTAGCCTCGATAAAAATACAAATGCAACGATCCGGCCTGCCATTCTGTCGCGCTGCATTCGTGTTAAGTCACTGCAAACGTTTCCCGTGTGTGTCCAGGTAATATCTTTTAGCAAATAGCTTATGGTGAAATGTGCTTACTGCCAGTCGGTCCACTGCTCAATGCGCCACTGATCTGCCACACTCCTATGAGTATCCTCAGTTCGAAGGGAAGTAATTGATTTCCCGCAACATTCGGGACAGAGATTTTGGAATAGCAGCCGAAGTAGTTAGCAGTATGACTGATGGAAGCGACATTGGTCGGTGGAAGGGTACTTGTCAACGAGTGTGCTCAAGGACTTTACATACATTAGAGTCCACGTCCAGACAAACTGAGCAAAAAAGGTGCTCCAACACAACGTTAGGAAGATGGGATGTTGTTTTGTTCTTTTTAACAGCTGCTTTCAAAAACACCCCTAACCTCCTCTACTTCCTCAGCGGAAAGAATTTCAGTCTTTTCAAAAAAGCACCATGCAGCAACAACATTTTCATGAGGTGGCATGAAGGTTATTTACTCGCTCTGTAATGCATCAATGTCGTGCCTGTTTATGTTTTCAGTGAAGTGACGGCGCGTATGTAAATAAACTTACAACTGGCATCTCCTTCCAAGCCCAGGATTTTCCTGTATCCTCCGTGAGAAAGCACCCTCACCAATGTCTGAGCTGTGAAACACACCATATCCTGCAAACACATCACACTTCAATTAGGTTCATCCCTCTGAAAAACACCCGAAACAACAGCTCTTTTAAAAAAAATCACAACGTGACGCCGTCTCGCCCACAAGATTTGCGTCATTGACCGGCGTATACGGTATGTTTAAAAAAAACATCATTTTTTCAATACGTCTTGGCGAGCGTTCTACCTGCTGTTCGAGCGTCATGACCGTGTGCACCCGGAAGTTTCCGCTCTCGCAGGGATCAGTTATCCCAACGGAGCCAGGCAGGAACAGCCCTGCAGCCAGCATCTGGAGACACCGTCTGGAAAACCCAAAGCAAGTCTCATGGTGACATCTCAAACCACCGTGCTTTACCGTGACCAAGCCCACGATGGGAGGCACGGTCCTGGCTTGAATCATAGACTTAAGGGGACCCACCTGTAAGCCACATTGAGGGATAGAGGTTGTCTGGATGGGTTGTTCATTACTGCTGAGTGACCCTGAGAGACAAGAAAGGCTTTTTACTATTCGCTCCCTCCTGAACGGGTTCATCTGACATTCTGACGTTCAACTGGCCTGACATTCTACTTACAAATGTTTCATGCACAAACAGACCCACCTATTTTTTTCCTACCACCCAGAATATGGAGACCATTTAAAGTTGCCACAAAGCTTCGATCCCAGGTGTTAGTCGATTCGCTTAAGATCAGAATCCTTAACTTCCACGATATATTGAGTATTGCCAACATTGGTTTCAGTAATGAGCCATACCAGTAGGTCCAGGATCCAAGGGGTGAGAGGTTCGAATCCAGGAAAACGGACCCTGAGATCCTTCAGCAAGCGAATCAGCACTTTCACCCTACAGACCACAGAACAAACAAAACACTGTAGTATTCAGACAAATCATGGGTAATATTGTGTGTTCAGCACAGTAAACCACTTCATATTTCGAAATGACTTGGGAATCACACCGTAAGTGTTAGACTCAACAACAACAATGCACTAATGAAGCCAGAACTGAAAAGGACAAAGTATCCCGTCTCTTACGTAGATTGGGAGGCATTCTCCTCAAACCAGCGGGCATGGCGGATGGCAGCCAAAGCACTCTGCAAGACCTTAATATCCACTGGGGAAGGGGGATTGATGCGAACACTTATCAAATAAAAATACTTATGGTTGCATGTACACATTATTATTCCTTTTGTAATCCGTTTATTCTTCTACTCAAAACTCTTTTTTTAATCAAGCTCTAGACATCTGTCACTTATATATTTTTTTAATTGGACAAAGTTACAGAAAACATTCATGTCATAGTGTAATGCAACAAAAGTCCTATACATCGTACTGTGACACTACAATCCCAGATCCTCAATAAGAATTCTGCAAAAACATGGCCCATGTTGGTGGAAAATGTTTTAACCTGGGCCTGCTTGTTTGACACATTTGATGCAATAAAATGTCTCATTTTGGTCAAAACAATAAAGACAAGTGAAACCCAAAACATCTGAATGCCAAACCCCCCCCCCCCCCAAAAAAAAGATGATCAAAGACAAATGAATATCAAGCATAAACTCGAGAAGACGACACGTAGGAATCGATGATGTGATTGTGTTCAGTTGTGTGAGAATACTTACAGTGCAGTTCAGGGTCCAATTTACGCAGATTGGGAGGTACAGTTGTGATGAGGATCTTCACTGTGGCATCAGCAGAGCTGATCTCAAAGCCCGTTTCATTGGTCAGCATGGAGAGAACTGGAAAAGAAAAACATGGTCAGCTTCTAACACTACGATAATCAATCAAATCAACCATTTACTGATTAGATATCTTCTATTCATTCAGGTGCTTGATACTTCGGTTTTCTGTCAAAAAGTGGAACATCTGAAATGCGTCGCTGTCACCTTCAGCAGGGTCCTGCGTGCGAAGCGTTTCCACCACTTTGTTCCCCAAGGCAGCGACTGCCTCCACTGCAGGACAGAAAGGAAGTGGCAGGACATGCGATTGTAAAAATGGATCATTTATGTCGAGGTGAACTCAATATGCAATATAAAAGTCACAGTCCTCTTGTTTTGTGCAGAATGGAAGAGAAACTCACATGTAGGAAGGATCTTAAGGATGACCACCAGATCAGCCACATTGTGGCCTGTCGTCATGGTACCCTTCTTATACGACCCCACCTGACGCACCTCCTCTATTTGCTGGGATGAGGGTCAGATGGAAAAGAGAGGGTAAGAGGGCGAGAGATGCTGTCCAGATGCACTACTGTTTTCCAAGATAAGATATAGATAAACTGACCACTTCAAAGTTGCCAGGGGCGACTATGAGATTGTCGATAACGTTGTTAATCTTGGTGACCAGGGACAGGATGGAAGACTGAGAGGAGAGAGAGTTAACAGTGACTAATTCAACAGAATTAAATACACAAAATCATCATTTTGATCAGAATAGAACAATACATTCTATGTGGTTCAAATGAGTGTGTTACCTGTTCTGCTGGTGTGGGGCTGAGGTCTTGGTTTCTCTTCAGTAAACACTCACTGAAGGCCGTCTCGTCAACTGCAGGTTTCACTCTGGGGAACGCCATCTCACACTGGAAGCAACAAGACAGCCATAATGACACGACATGCATGGCTACCAGGACTTCCCACCATAGAGCAGTTGTCCATATATCACGGTCTCAATGAGAGTGCGCACACACACACACAGCAGTGACCTGACAACCCAAAGGACACACAGACAGCATGATGGAATCCTGCTCTTATGATGAGACATTACATGCAGAAGGGGTCGACTCACCACGTAAAAGTCAAAGGGGATGTGCGGGACAAAGGGGCGATACCTAAAACCAAGAGTAAGTCAAAGTGTCATTAACTCATACAACAACACTTTCATATGCACCATCTTCAAAACGTCCAACACATTCACAATATGAGGTTTGATTTGTTTTATACTGTATAGATTAATCAGGCCATTAGGGGCTCATCATTATAGTTGCTTACCCTTGCACGAGTCCCCCGCGGGAGCCAAATCGGCCACCACGGCCCCTGCCCCGGTCGCCTCTGAAAATACAGATTTCCCTGTATTAACACCATAATGCATCTCGGGAAAACGTGTTTTTTTTTATTTTTTTTTTACCGCTACCAAAATAGAGCTAACGTACTAATGTCATGTCCTGTAGCAAGACGTCTGTGTAAGATGTTATACTGTATTTTGCACGGTGGCATGCCCCAAGCCAGAGCCATATGGAAATCCTTTTATATGGCTCTGGTTCTCGTTAGACGATGGGAGACTGCAGCGTGAATTCATTCATTCCTTTTCCTCCAAGTAATAGGATAGCTAGCAACTGTAGTTCTAGTTTAGCCGATCAGTTAGCTCGCTAGTAGGACAATAGACCGTGAAACCATTTTAAGTGGACACCATAAAATTAGACGGGTCTGCAACGCATGTCTAGCTAATTATACTGATGCTACAGCGCAACCTGCAGGTTACGTTTATGAGCCATTTTAGATTTTAGCTAGTCGTACAGAAAATATAATTGCATAGCATCTTGGTTTTTCTCATATAGATATGCACACACATACAACGACAACAATTACCTCATTGCGTAAGACGTTTTGATGTTTTAAGGTAAGAAATTGAGGAAAAAATCATCAGCGTCCAACGCCGGTCCGCCTTCTAAACTGGGCCTTTACAAAGTGATTAACACTTCCGGTTTTTCTTCTTTAGGTTCGCTTGGCGGATCGCAGCTAACGTAAAGGTGCTTACACCACCACCTACTGTGGAGGAGTGTGGCCTGTCGCACTAACTACAGTAACTCCTCCTTTTCAAAACTCCCCCTACCCGTCCTGTCCTTAAAATCTGACACCTTCAATCAAGTAATGAAAATTAATTATAGATTTAAATGTACAAGTAAATACTTTATAATAGGCTTTCATTTGTGTGTATCTGAATTACTCAGGCTGCTGCAACTGTGTTTAACCTATCAGGTATATAGAAAGTTAGAATTAAAGATCCCTTTTCATGCTTAATCTGATGCATATTATAAAAATGACAAATTGATAATCCACCAATAACCACCTCAACAAAAAGGTAAGACTGGGTCAGGCAGGATAACTAGCTAACTATCCCTCAACAGTAGAATAATGCAGTACACATTAAATATGAATCTGTTTTCAAGGAAAATAGCCAATTTAAGAGAAATGACAATATAAAGTTTATTGTATTTTCTGTCACTATGGGAGCTTGAGGACAGGATAACTAGTGATATGTACATCTAGCTTTAAACAGAAATTGTCGTCATTCAATAACATGTACAAACATGTTTTACATTTTAAAAATTCTATTTCAAACTCAATTGGACAACGGTAAAAAGCATTCTCATCCCAATGTTATTTTCCATTTAACCCTTTGTTGTGTAGCAAGTACTATAAGAGACAAGTCATATATCCATAAAAAGACCGCTAGCTGGGACAGTTCCAGAGACATAAACAATCTCCACAAAACCATTGAAGAACAATCGACACAATGACAGAAGAGACATGGTTTCGCTAGATTTGGCATTTGTGTAACTTTACAGGAGATGCTCCAAAAACCGCTTCAACAATAATCAAAAAGCACTTAAACCAATACAAGTTTCAGTTTGAACAGGTGGAAAAAAAACCAATTGGAATAAAAACAAGAGAAAGACCAAAATAAATAAATACAAGAGGGGGGGGATGATGAAGTCCCCCATTAAAGCAAAGCTTCTTGAACCACTTCTGACATGGCATCACAAGACTCTCTATACTGGTCCATTAACAAGCCTTTCTAGAGCAGGGAGTCCCTGTCAACACAGTCATTTTCACTTTGCACATATAAAAAAGGGGACTGCTGAACACTGGGCAGGTGAGTATACCGTGCGTTGACATTCGTGGTATGATGGTGTTCACCTTCCAGCAAACTGAGGATTTCTTAGCTCTTAGGAAGTCTGTGTGTGTGTGTGTGTGTGTTTCCATCTGAATAGTACAAAGGCTATTTCAAAATGCATGGGTGTCTGTACACTTTCCATCGCTGAGTAATAACGCGTCACCCTATCCCTACATCTATTCTTTCCGTCTCATCATCGATAAGCGAGTTTGTCTCTTCAGTGTAGGACGTCTTCATCACTCCATCCCTTCGGGGTCAGCCTGTGCCATGTAGGCGTCCAGCTCAGCGTCCAGGTGGCCCTTCGTCTTGGACATGTAGGCGTCCAGCTGGTTGTCCAGCTGCTCGCGGGTCACGACAGCACGGCCGACTCCTCCCCTTCCCCTGCCGCGGCCACCTCTCCCGGGAAAGGCCCCACGCCCACGCAGCCCACCTCGACCTGACAAGACACAACATCTTGTGATTCACACGTAATCAATGCTGTTTAATGTACAGATGCAATGCGAAGACTTGAGCAATGCATACAGACTGCTCACAACTTCTAACAGCCATCATTTCTGGTCATTCTGTGAAAATTCCCAACTTCAAGATGTGTTACCTCTGGCTCCCACCCCTCTTCCAGCTCCGCGGCCCACGACAGCACCCCGGCCTGGGGCACCTCCTCGCTGACGCATGCCCCTGCGGAGAGCCACCCGCCCAGGACCCCCACGACCACGCATCTGAGCCATGCCTGTGAACCACAAGCAGCATTATACACAGGTGGAACATGTCCTGTGCACTTAAATAATCATACAAATAAAACAAAATCTGTCCCCCGCACTTTAAAAAAAAAAAGATTTGATTTTAATGGTATATAAACAGTGTTAAAGTAGCTGAACTACATAATCGCAAGTTAGAAATGTGCTCTTCAAGTAAAAGGGAGTCAAACGTCTGCACACCCAATGTTTCTGCATGAAATCTATCCTGTGACACAGATAGCTATTCCCACAAAGTAGCCTAACAGGTGTTAATACATTGTATGTAAATACACAGGAGGTTCATGAAGGGTGGAGCCAGTATTGAGCAGTTTAAGCCTGTGTAGAGTGCTGGAATGACTGACAGCTCCAGCTGGAATAACAGCTGAAACAGGAGCTATCTGATCATAACAGCAGTGTTTGGGTCGTAAAACATGAACGTTTTCTCCCCCTCTCTAGCATTTCAATAGAACTCCCAAATAAATGCAATGAGTGTTTGTAACATACTGACAGCAGAACAGCAGTATCTGACAGTGTTATAGTGACTTAATCCTAATGATAGTACATTTGAATTCTCGGGATGCATTGTGAACCATGAACAGGTTTTGCCCACATGACAGTTCCTAGCATCTCACACCACGGAAGATTTATACAAGCCAGTGACACATCCCCCTTTCCTCCCTATCAATAGTAATGATTTTGCTGCGTCGATGCCCACCTCTGAGGGAAAACGCTCCCCTTGCCAGTACTCCTCTGCCACGTCCTCGCAGCCCTCCTCTGGTCATCCCTCGCATCCCTCCTGCAGCAAACCCCCGGCCTCCAGCCGCACCCCGCAGAAGAGCCCCGATGGGCCGGCCAAGCCTGGCCTGGATGTTGCTCTTCCCCAGTCGCTGCTTCAAACTCTGCTTAAGTGTGTAATATCAAGCGGTAGGTAACAAGGACATCGAACCTTCGCGATTTTTAAATCTTGATTTACCCTCTTCCTTTCTACCACTTTTTGAGTAGTGTTCTTGCCTTGGGGCCGGCAATTATCGCATTCACGCTGTCTCGAGTTTCCGTTTCACAGCGCAGCGGCCAGAGAGACCCGCCAGCTCGCTCCCTTTCTCACCTGCTTGTGATGCAGCGCAGCCTGTACTGACGGCCTGTTCTCCATCTGCTGGGCGAGGCGGCGGTTGCGGGCGCTGGCCATGTGCTGTTGCTGCATAGTAGCTCGGACGTTGACTGCCGCCGGCTGCTTGTTCTTCAGCATGTTAGTGAAGCTTTTGAGGGTGGGGTGGTGGGGGAGGGGTTGGGGAAAGGGAACAGACACGGGGCAAGAGAGAGGGAGAGGCGGAAGAGAGATACGGGGGGTCCAAATCAAGTCAGTTCTCATAGCAAAGACGAAGCCACAGGAGCCATTGGCGTTTTGTCATGTAGGCCCTGTCTCACTTTTGACACTTTCATATCGCCAGTTAGCCAATTTTGCCTGCCCGTGTGGTAGCCATTATAGACATTTCACGAAGGAAGGTTGAAGTGAACATATGGAAAGAACAAGACATTAAGAGGCAAGGAAGAGGAGAGGAAGTAGAAGGGAAAGAGGAGGAGGTGGTGACTGCCACTTACAGGCCTCCTGCCACCTTCATGTTGCCGGCAGCTTCCAACAGAGACCAACAGGGGAGGAGGCCATGGACTGGAGGGGTAGTTTGGCCACCCAGCCACTTACAGCCCGGACCGCGCCTTGTGGGTAGTACCACGTTACGGGAAAAAAAAAAAAAACAGGAAGTAGGGCGGGGTGAGAGGGGGTGGTCACGTCCAGGCTAGGACTGGGTGCCTTTCTCACAGAGACGCTCCAGAGGAGTAAAAGGAAAAGAGACAGAAGAGAGGAGAGGAGACCAATGGCTAACCCAGACAAATCATTTCTGAGAGCAGGTGTGAGACAGGGCAGAAGAGAAGGGCACTGGGGGTGCTGGCCCCGCCCACCGATGTTAGGATCTGGCATCTCTTCTCTGCAGTGCACAGCTAGCACATTAGGGCCCCTGCAACTGGGGACTGCTGAGGCACGTGTGGCCTGCATCCCTTTTCGGGGCCGTCGCCTTACAAAAGCATCATAGTTACCCACTCTCCTCGACACAATATGTGCGCTGCTCACGCAAGATGTCTACGGTCGACAAACCTTCGGTAACGCTTTGACTACATTGGAAAGACCGGCTGGTCAACTGGGTTGTTGTGCGAGTAAAGGCAGCAGACGCGTTGAGGGAGCAGCACACAGATTGGCTTTGGGCCGCATCCACGTGTGTTCTAGTCCACAGTGGCCGTCTGTGGCGAACCCTACAGCCGTCAAAACCACGGTTGCGCTCTCGCCTCTGGTCTGGTTACTTCTGTCAGGTGCAGGGCTCCTCACCGCTCATTCAGGGACACCTTGGTGGTGCTTTTCAGCACAACTTTTTGGGAGGAAGGCGCACTCATTTTGACTTGGCTTCACTGGTGCACCTTTTGGGAAACAGAAATAAACCAGTAGTTGGTCAGAGGACTTGGCGTATTGGAGGGAGAAGATGCTGTACAATGAAGACGATTAGCATTTGTCATTTTAAGGGTCAACAGCCAATGTTCTGAGGGTGAGGGTTCTGTATCAGTTCATTCATCCATCCACACTAACGCGGTGCTAATAACCTACACCATTCATTTAGAATGTTCCGGTGTTTTCTGGGGTAAAGTTCTGTCAAACTTAATTATAGAATACATTTCTGTATGGACCACTATGTACATGGAGGAATCAATTAACTCAATTAGCACGATGGGTCCAGGCTAAGCCTCTTAGCTCCATTGCACACGCTAAATAAGTACAATTAAATCAATTTGATACTTCGGAATTTTGAGGACCAGCTTGAAGCTAGCTCTTTCGTGTTGCCACTTAGTAATACTACCATCTTGTACAAATTTAGAATTTGGGGTTAAAACCTGACAGACACAAATCCGAGGTTAATTTTGAGACTTCCCCAATTAAATGCATTTAAAATGGTTAATTGAACATGTCGAGGTTTCATGTTGCAAGAACAATTCCAGGCTCCATACAATGCTATAGAACTGTACCATGGCACTGCGACGGCTATTTAGTCAGTAAATCGATTTGGCTGCCAAAATGGAGGGCATATCTGTGCACGTCCCACTACCCGCATAAATGTTTCAGCAATTTAAGATGGTTTGCATGGGGATTTGCACTTAATCGAAATTATCCTCCTGAAATATTCCAGGATACCACGCTTTTCAACTAGCTAACATTATTAGTATAATCGGGCATGCCCGTGTCCTAGAGACTTTCGCCTGAGCCACACTGTAAATGTTTAATTATAAAATCTCCTCCTTCCCACAACTTTTCACCTGGGGGCTTTTTAAATGGAGGATGTAGCTTAGTTTAGTTTCTTAAATTGTATGGTATGCGTACAGTTGCAATGACTTTAAGCTTGGAAGTGAATGTGACGGAAGGGTCGGTAGTCATGCACCGACATCCCTATTGGCCGTCGCTGACTGTGCCGAAATACGCATCGAAGAGTAAACGGTTCTATTTCTGGTCGTCTTCACCTGCTTCTTGACGCCCATCATCGCTTAATGTCCTGACCAGTCACGTGACCCATTGAAAATATGTCTCGATTTGTGCAAGTATGGCTATTTCGATGCGTTTGCCTTAGCTATATCCTCGAATAAATCAATGGGTCAAAACCACCATCGCGGTGGCAAGAACATAGGTCTAGCCATTCATTTAAACTAAACTGATCAATTCGACACAATTAGAATAAGAAAGCTCGATACTTACTTAGATCGCTGCTTCTGTTGAAAACGGAGAGATAACGTTAAGTGCGATTGCTAGCCAGACTTGTCCTAGCTCTTCACGTTTGATAGCGATGCTACTGTTGGTAGCTACAGAAGCTAACGTTGGTTTCTTGTGATCCTAGCGGAGTTCGTTTCAAAACTGAGTTCCCTTCGTTGCTTGATGTGTTTCTTTCCAATATTAGTAATCAAATCGAATTCAAACTTCAAAGGAAATGTGTTTGTCCAAGCCTGCTCTCCCTTTCGCTGTTCAGTACAAAATGGTGCTGGATAGCATGCTACTGGCGAATAAAGGAAAATGGAAGAAGGTATTTCTTGCGCTGAAGCGTAACGTCATCCAGTTCGGAACACGTGACACGTTCAGTTGCGACTTTACTAAGCGCCAAAGATGGCAGCGTTAGCAGTGGCTGAGACTCCGTCCGGGAGGGATGCGATTGCAGAGGGACTACTCGACCTTTTGAAACCAGCGGTCCAGCAGCTTGACCTGCATGTACACTCTGTGAGGTGTGTAGACTATCAATATTATTTAGGGGAGTATGTCACTGACGATAGACAACGCTTCGTCAGTAAGTAAATGGCTAGGCTTCCGTGCAGCATCTCCTTAACAATAACAGCTTGTCTCGTGATGCTAAGCCTCCTGTCTTCGAAACGGTAAAGACAGATCTGTTTGTTTTGAAATGTTTCGACGAGACTGAAGTTGCTTTTTAAACAGCTTGCTGGTCTTATGTTGATTTACCATCCTATCTACGTTGTCAGATTGTCCTACCCAAACAACAGGGCTTTTTCTGTGCTCACAATGATCTGTCGTTCGTGAACAATTCGTTCATTTTGAACACGTCTCGGGAGTAACGAGTAGTCCCGACAGTAATTGGGTTATTGTCTCTTGGCCGCGCATTGTGAAAGCTTCAGCAAAGATTCAGCATAAGAACCACATTCATTCGTTCACCACTCACTTTCTCTACGGATATGATTCTTGTGCATTTTTCACGTGACTTGCGTGCGCCCAGATCAGGAAACCAGAAATGATTCGTTTACCTCTCGACTGTCTCTACGGGTGTGAATCTAATATTGGTGCAGTTAAATGTAATTAAAATTAAAAGTTAATTCTCAAAGACCATTTGATAGTTTGGGTTACTAGTCAATCGGTACTTTAAGAAAGTACCAACAATTACCAGTAGGGTGCACTATACACTCATTACTGTGCACACTGATCGACTTGATTTATGTTCGTTATGCAGGCTTTCTGTCTAACCTAGCAGCCTAATTTCTTCATGAACAAGTCTTGTAAATGTATAACCTAAACTAGGCTGCTTTTTTTGTTTTAGGGAGAGCCAAGTGGAATTGCGGGAACACATTGACAATTTAGCCACTGGTAAGACATTTATTTTAATGGTCGGCCGTTAGAACAGAACAGCGCACCTTAATGGCTTGTATTAAGATGTCGTATTTTATAGGACTTCATTATATCATTGTATAAATGTGTCTCTGTTATTCCTTTTCAGAGCTATGCAGAATAAATGAACACCAGAAGGTGGCACTAGATCTTGACCCGTATGTCAAAAAGCTCCTAAATGCAAGACGCCGGGTGGTGTTGGTCAACAACATTCTTCAAAACGCTCAGGTTCTTTGTTTTGTTCATTGTCACTTTTCAGTCATATCCAAGTTTATCACTTTATTTTAAATGGTTTGTGCTCACAGATAGATATAGATATGTATCCTATCTATAGATATAGCTATATATATCTAGATCTATATAAATCTATATTATAGATATAGATCTATATCCTAATCATAATATCTGTATAGATATTATTCATAGTAATATCTATTTAGATCTATATCTATATATACTGTATATTACATATGTAGGGGTACACCTGGTCCGTTAGTATTCTTACTTTGTAACTGCGTCTAAACTAGGCGTGTACTCTTATCAAGATTCAGTTTTTACAATTAGCATAGGACTTGACCAAACTTAATAAATCTAGTGCTGTTTTCTGTGTGTGGATATTGCACTGTTTTACAGAGCTCTTACTAAGCTTAAAAACAAATCTAATTACATCCAAAATATTTACCAATGGTGGTCACGTTCTATATTACAGGCCTCCTAATCTGAATTTGTTTTTCTCAATGTCTTTGAAGCGTAGGAGCGTCTACGAAGACTTAATCACAACGTAGCTAAAGAGACGGCCCGCAGGAAGACTATGCTGGAGACGTCTGGAGTGTTTACGCCTCGTTCACCTAACAAACCATAACTAACACTTGTTCACCTGAAATCAAGGTTAGGACACCTGGCAGTTTTCCATGTCTGTTCACTCGCTGTAATACAGGTTATGATAAAACGTGTGGGTTCATTGGCTGGTTGTCACAGCTAGATGTCTGGCGAGCATTGCTACAAAAAGGTTGATGGCGTTAAACATCAAACTGTACTCGGTGCATGCATTTAATATGATGCAATAAAGGTAAACTTAATCATGTTTTTGCTCTCCTCTTTATGGATGTAGATGTCTTAGTTTAACACAAAACTGCAGTTTCTGCAGCCCAAAAACATATTGTTGCAATGTTACTGTTGACTTTGTTGCCCATTATGATATGTTAGAAATAAATCCCTCTGTCATGTTTCTATACAATTCATGTAAAATCCCTTTCTGCATTTCCCAGTTCGTAAACATTTGAAAAATCTGTGTTTAAGTTTCCTTTTATTGTAGTTTTTTATATTTATAATTTAATTTGAGATTTTTTGTACAAGCTTTGGCTTGCTTGTGAGAATAAACAGCTGTTACTTTAAAATAATAGAATGTGTATTTCCGGCATCGATTCAAGCTTAGAATAGTGGCATTGTTAATAAGTTCTGAAAATTTATTCTGATGTCATGGACCATTTAAAGTGCTTGATGATCAGATCAGCTTGACTCTTATGATAAAGTAGGTTTGTCTCAAAACTGTGAAGTTGGTTGTAGACTTCGGATTGTCTCACGTTAAAATGACAGTTTTCCACCTTTAAACCTGAATTCACATTCATCAACACTTATTTAGGAAGGCTTTTATGTGTCGATTGTTTTATTGTTGCATTGTTTTAAATTTATCTATAGTTAACATGTTTTTAATTATCTTACTGTAGCACTTTGATATTCCTCGGAATGACAAGCGCTTTATAAATACAATCTACTGTTATAATTATACATTTTAAATCATGAATATTTTTTATAAAATCCCATTTGCAAGGGGGTCGCCCAGCTTAGAAAGTAACATGTAAAAGTTTTCGGAAATGTAAATCAGAACAGATATCCGCAGCTAAATCCTATTCACATTGGAACATATTTGAAATGTGTGGTATTAGAAGTTTGGACAGTTGGACTGACATTTGGTCAGCAGCAATGGATCACAAACTTCAGGACATTTCTGCATGTAGAAAGGTCCATCCCTTTGCCAAACATGACAACTGCTATGAAATAAGTTGAAACTGCCTTTTTAATTCATCCTCTGCAAATTGTCCTTCACTTGAGTATGATGTGCATAATTGGATCAGTGGTCAAATGCAAGGTATGTCTGCTCCTATGTCAATAATGAATGTTTTGTAATGAGAGAAGGAGAGTGGGGAGTTGAAGGTGACCCTTTGGGTGTCAGCAGGAGGAGGAATGCAGAAAGGTATTTTAGAGGCCATGGGTCAAGAGAGGAGGAAGATGACTGATTAGACTAGCAGAGTTTTGGATGAGAGTAAATTACATCTCTCGCTATATAACAATGTATAGGTCCACAGACGTACAGACGTGAATAGTACCTTCTGGGGTCAGAGTGGGACTGATAGTGCGTGCCTATGTGGGGTGGTGGGGGGGAGGGGCGGGGGGTAGCCAGGCAGGCAGAAGGGCGGGGTGATCTCGGCGGCGCCACTTTAAAAAAACAGTCGCGCCGATATGTCAATCTAGACGCGACCCAGACAGACCTCAGCCCGGGGGCCCAGCCGTGAGAGCCTTGTCACGATTGGCTGAGAGCCTCCAGCCCTTTGAGACTGGAGGCCCTATTGGCTGGAGCTTGGCTAGACATTCACGCGCACGATGTCTACCCTCTTTTGTTATTGTACCAAGCGCAAGGAGAAGCTTCGGGGAGCAAGCAGGATGCACGAGCGGAGACACCAAGGCTGAGAGTAAGATAACGACAAGGATAGAAATAGATAGGCGTGAGGGGAGGAGGATTCGGAATCCAACCTACTTTAGTGTACCGTTTTCACTCCTTGTCTTCTATCCCCCCAATACTCCGGCTAATGTGTAAGTATAGGCAGTTTATCAAATTCTACTGCTTTTCTCGTCACGCGAGCATAAGAAGCAGGCCAGATAAGTAAAGGGGAGGAGGATGTTTTCATAATCCACAAACGTGAAAATATTTGGATTATTAGCAGGGTTATCGACTTACAAATGTCGGAGGAGTCTTCCTTCTATTGGCTTTATGTGTGCTTACTCTCATGTTGTATCGTTTTGTCAAGCAGTGACTTCACTGCCTGACTGTCTAGTCTGCTGTCGATGTTTTTCGGAAACGTAGTTCATTTAACACATTGCCCACCATAACGCATACGTCTACATGTAGATTCATGTCATTGTGGTGTTACACTGTAAAGATGTATTTTCAAATAAGGTTATTATGTTGTGTGTTTGTCCCCATTTCATTTCTATCGGGATTTCTTAAACGTTCAGACGACAGACTCAATGACGCGCTTTTGCCAAATATGGTATGGCAATGTTTGAGTCGTCCACGTCTCTCGCAAACTAAATACATGGCTTGCAAATGGTCCATATTCAGTCTTAATTATGCATGGCAATTATTTGATAGAGAAAGCTAATAGCATTGCACTGTTATGGCATTTCAACGCAATTCCCGTGGCCCTTAGACTGCTTAAGTTCAGCTGCATAGAGACAGGCGTGTATTTGAGGCCTATATTGCTGTACTATATTGTCAGCACTGTATATGAGCGTCAGAATGTTAAATGAAGAATAAAAAGATTTCACATCCACCAGTCTCAAAGATTTTGCAATTATAGACTGTAATTAGAGGGGGTTACCCTACCCTAGACTACAACACTCTATAAAGCCTTTAGCCTGTGTCTACTACTTTAGCCTTTTTTTAATTGATTGATTCTCCTGCATGAACAGTTTCAAAACGTTATGATGACCTTAATATCTTTCTTTTTTCACAGAATAATCTTAGATTGAAACTGAACAGTTGGAGAGGTTCTGTTACATAGTAGAATTATTCATATTTATTCTTCCTTACCTTTCTCGTCAGGGACTGATTCAGACCTGGGGCACCATGCAGCAGAAATATCTGGCCTATCACTGACGTTGACAGATCAACTGACCACAAGGTATATAAACTCTACCCTTCCGTGAGTCCAGTGGCCCTTGTGCAACACATAGCCTGGGAGTCACTAGTCTAAAGGATTTCTTCTAAAACTTGAGGTTACGCTCTGTGCTGTAAATTCTTCCCCCAAGGTATATATATTAAGATCAGACATGGCGTTTGTGTCTTCTTGTGTTTACACTGCATAAATGGCCCCTAAAGAGTGTGGGCCTGGAGGCCATGGTTCTGAATCCCATGGTTCCTTGGAATGGGTGAAACAAGTGGCTGTTTTGAGTTGGTAAAACTCTGAGTCTGTGGCTTCCATTCCCCACTTAGTGAATGTATAATATATATATAGATATCTATATATATATAGATATCTATATATAGATATCTATATATATGTAGATATATATACACACCATATATGTAGGATCCTTTGTGATAGTCGGATTGAATGTTAAAAATAATCCTCTGACTATTTCAAATAGTTATCTCTGCTGCTTTCTAGCGTTTATAATTTGTCTACTTTAGACGATAAGAAGATGCATGACTTTGTTATTATTTGCTTTTACACTTATGTATTCAGCATAATCACACTAAGACCTGCCCCTACGCATGCAGATGAGCTCTGATTTCTGACAAAATTCATTTAAAATATATGAAACAGATACAATAACTTAGGTTATACTTAAAGCAAGTAGTAAAAGCTTTAATAAGTCAAAGAAATCATTAAAGTCAATGTAAGAAACGTACATCTGTAAAGAAATTTAAACACAAACACATATGTAGAAAAACAAAATCCTTTTTCAAAATGATTAAGAAGCACTAGAGACGTTAGAAGAACGAGATAGGAAACACGTCACAGAAATACTCTTCTAAGATGTTACATTTTTAAACTGTTTCATAAATGGTGTCCTAATTATTACAAGTATGTTTTTTTCCTGCGTTCAAAACAGAACTTATGCTAGCTTTGCATCTAGATGCCTTCAGCGTCTGTTAGCTGAGACTGAGCACAGCTTTAAGTACTACACAAACATTTAATTTAATAAAGCTCTGGGCGTTTGTTGTAAGAAAGTATGGAGCCAGGCCAGATGGAAGGTTTCAAATCATTTATCGATAGTGTGTGTTCACCAACACACATGGTACATCACTGCCAATCAGACAAACAGACTTTTAGTGATAATCAATCTACCATGAATGAACTGGCATTCATTATCAAGCCAAAGCGTGGGAGTTATATTTAATACTGTTGAAGATATTGTGCTGTTTAGATTGTAGCACAAAAGTGTGCATTTTCACATCTGGCATTGCTCTCTTGGTTTGAAGTGTATTCGAATCCCTGTGTGCTCCTCTTGTCAACAGTCTGTGTAGAAGCTGGTTTACAAACATTAGACAGTTCATTTGATGTAGCTTAACGGTTGGATGAAAGGTAGGGGAGAGTGGGTATCTGGAAAGCTCAGGCTTAATTCTTGACAGTTCCCAGTGTTGACAGTGTCTAATATAGCATCTTCGTAGACACTGCGCCATCTTCATGTGCTGTATATAAGCCACACCACCTAAAGACCCTAGCTGACTGATTTAGCATTTTGTGGTGGTCAAGCTTCCTGGTTGGAGCCATGTTGAAAGCAGGTCTATTGGACCAGTGGTTCATTTGAAGTACATTTTTGTAGTTCATCCTACATTTTCACTGGGCAGGAAAAAAAGCCATTATCTTGGACTTCATCAAATGACAGATTGTGGAATTGGGCTGCACACTCGGATGCACTCTGTGGTCGGTTCATGGTCTCTTTGTGTCATAGACCTACTCTGCTGGGTCTGCACTTTCAGTCTACGCATCTTTTTAGAGTCATGAAGTTGTACTAAAGTAATAACAATTTGCGGAACTTTTTATCTGTCTGATAATTATTGATAATTATAATAATGGCAAAACCAATACGGTTCTCCCTCCTGAAGGACTACAAACTAAAATAACAATTAACATTAAGCCGAGGCAACTTTAATGATTGAACTTCTCCTTTGTTGTCTGAAAGTCAAATCAATGGGTATGGTTATAAACACAGGGCAATGGGGCAGTGTTAGGCCCCAAATTGTTTAACTACCCATTCTCTGAAGCACCTAAACGTCTACAGCACAAAGAGACCATGAACCAACCATACGGTGCATCAGAGTATGCAGTTAGTCATACCTCACCTCCCCTCCACTCCCCTCCCCCCCTCCGCTCCCCCTCCCTCCTCCATCCCCCGTCCCTCCTCCTCCTCTCTCTCCTCTGCGCAGCATCATGTCAGTGAACCCCCCCAGCAGCAATGACGCCTGCCTGAGCATCGTGCACAGCCTCATGTGCCACCGCCAGGGGGGGGAGAACGAGGGCTTTGCCAAGCGCGCCATCGAGAGCCTGGTGAAGAAGCTGAAGGAGAAGAAGGACGAGCTGGACTCGCTCATCACCGCCATCACCACCAACGGCGTGCACCCCAGCAAGTGCGTGACCATCCAGAGGACCCTGGATGGGCGTCTGCAGGTGCGAAACCATCACGCTTGCAGGCGCAGCACGCTCTGCTGCAGGTGTTTGTGTATCACTGAGTGAACACGTGGAGCGCGGTGCAAGGATGACCCCCTTCTCGATGAGTTGGATTGAAAAATCCCTTTCAAGAATTACACTGCAGAATGTTATCAAGAAATGAATCGTGGACTCGAAAATGGTCTAAAAAATGATTCGTTTTTATTCGTCATTGAACCAAAATAGGATAGAATCCTCTTTGTTAACAATTCCTAACTCACATGCTGTCTCTTTACCAGTGCTGTCTCTTTACCAGTGCTGTCCTCCAGCCGTCTCCCTCACTCTCTCCCTCTCTGACTGTTTGTGTCCTTCTCAGGTGGCAGGGAGGAAAGGGTTCCCTCATGTTATTTACGCCCGCCTATGGCGTTGGCCAGACCTCCACAAGAATGAGCTCAAGCATGTCAAGTTCTGTCAGTACGCCTTTGATCTCAAATACGATAATGTTTGTGTGAACCCCTACCACTATGAGCGAGTGGTTTCTCCCGGCATCGGTGAGTCAATGTGTGAATAATTGCTGACTGATGTATGTATTGCTGTAGTTGTGATTGTTTTTGTTCTACTATCTTGCATTGAACTTAGCTTGACTTCTGAAAACACAATTCATACACCAAAGGTGTTTCTTAAAGAATGTTACTGACATAGTCTTTCCTTTTTCTTTTGTTCCTATAAAGTTGGTCTGAGTCTCCAAAACACAGGTAGGTTTCCAACTAAGCACTATTATGTTTCTACATCACATACCAATTGTAGTCAACATGTTTTTAACCAGAGCTTAGACTGAAATTATATTCTTTCTTTGATCTTTTTTTTGCCCCCCAAAACAGATCATGTTCTGTCCCTTTCAGCCCCTCCAGGCAGGTTAATTAAAGAGGAGTACATCCATGACTGTATTCAGATGGACCTCCCTCCAGGCATGTCCCCGTCTGAGCACCAAGGCCCCCTGAAGCTGCCCCCTCCAGAGCACTACGGTCAACCTCTGCCACCCCTGCAGCTGCCTCCGGAGCCGTCGTGTGGCCCCCCATCTGTCACTCTGTACCCCAACATGTCCCTCTCGCCAACGCGTAAGAAGCATGTCTGTCTGTTTGTCTCTCTGCCTGCATCTCTCTCTCTCTTTCGCTCCCTCTCTCTACATCTCTATCTCTCTCTCCTCTATCTCTCTCTTCCTCTCTCTCCCCCCTCTCTCTTTCTCTGCCTCTCCCCCCTCTCTCTCTCCCTCACCCTCTCTCTCTCATCAATAAATATACCCTTTGTACATGTCTATGTCAGGGGTGTTGGGTTTGTTTTCAACAGTAGGTGAGACAGCTTTTTATACTAACTGAGGTTTCGGCCATTAACGATGGGGTTTCTTTTTGTCGGAGTGAATTGCAGTATCCATCAAGCATATAATGAAAGCTTACACCCCTGCTATCTACCCATCTACCCACCTACCCAACTACCTCTCCAACTATTTCTCCTGTCTGCAGTGTCTGGCTCAGGTTCCATGCTGTCCCTGCAGGGAGGTCATGGGGAGGGTCTGTTGCAGATTGCCTCACCACAGCGGCAGGTCGTGACACCGATGACCTCTATGACTCCAACGCCGTCACCATCCACTCCTACTCAAGGGGCAACACAGCCGCCCCTGCAACCTCCGCCCCAGTCGGGACAGAACGGCTACAACAGCTCCAAACACACACAGACCCAGACTGCCTTCCACAGTAAGCACGCACACAACACACAACATACACTGAAACACACACCACACATACACACAAAATACACTGAAACACACACCACACAGACACATAACACACTAAAACACACCATAAACACCCACGGCATCCATTGAAACACACACAACACACACTGAAACACACACACACCACAAACACACACACACACACACTGAAACACACACCACACACACTGAAACACACACAACACGCGCTGAAACACACAGCACGCATTGAAACACACACACCACTCACTGAAACACACACACTGACACACACACACAGTATATAAACATATAGTCTGCACAAATTATACTAGACCCGTTGAATGGACAGTTATTTCTGATTCAGCTGTCCTTTTAGCTGTGCACTCATTTAAATAAATCCATAAAGAGCAGAGTGCCACTTTGTGTCATTCTGACACATATTTACTTAATTCCTTGCAATAAAATGTGAAACTAATACAAATTACAGATTTCAATACCAGTACTGTAGAGCAGAAACAATCTAGCAATGACTGTCCTAGACAATAAATCACAAATTAAGCTTGAGTTAAACAATTCTCCACAAAATGCTCACTACACAAACACTCCCCCAAACAAGGCTACACAACCCTGCCTGCTGATCACAGCTGGCCTCTATTGGGTTACTTAAACAACCTATCCAGAACACAAATATAACCCCAGGTCGTCTAATATCCTTCTGCTTATGCACTAGGTTGTGCTTATCAACATTTTTGCTTCTGAAATGCAGCAACTTGGACAGGCAACAGCACAGCCTCCTACACACCGGTGGGACCCCCAACACAAAATGGGCGTGGCCATCAACAACCTCCACTCCACCATCCAAATCACTTCTGTAAGTGACTGTAAAATGTATGCAACATGTATATATATAAAATGTCTGTAGAGATGTCTATGAATGTCTACATGATCTCAAAGCTAGAAAACTGTATGAATAAACTGACAGGGGCTCATTCCAAATATTTATTTCAGTTTTGTTTACAGGAATTTATACATTACATCAAAGTCCCACTTAATAGGCGAAGTGAGAACATCTTTGGTACCCCTACAATGTATGAAAACCTTTAAGGTTCTTTAGGCATTTGCTCCGCTAGTCTGATCCAATAGCAGTAGCAGTTACAGCTGTGAAACGTGACCATGCATGTTTGCACGTTTTTTGCTGAGTCGGGGCATTTCCCTTCCTGACGTTTCAGGGTCTCAGCATCATGGTTCAGCCTCTTTTCCTCCCCTGGTCTCTAACCACCCAGGTAAGCCAAACATCTAACCCCCACACACACACACTCTGTATATATACACTGCATATTTACAGTGTAGACAGACATACCTTACATAATGTATAGCACACCTCATTCCCCTTCTTAGGGCCTGAGTTCTGGTGCTCCATCTCCTACTTTGAGATGGACGTCCAGGTGGGGGAGATGTTCAAAGTCCCGGCCAGCTGTCCTGTGGTGACGGTAGACGGCTACGTGGACCCGTCTGGAGGCGATCGGTTCTGCCTGGGCCAGCTGAGCAACGTTCACCGCACGGACGCCAGCGAGAGAGCCAGGTCTGGGAAGAACGGATGCTTTTCACGGCCATACGTAGACAGGCAACGTTGCTTCGCCAGTCTTGTTTCCACGCGCGTTCGCGAAGCTTATTCGCGGGTCGTTTCGACGCGAATACTTTTTCCAATTTGATTTAGTCTCCCCACGAAACGAAGTCATGTTAGTCACTCCTCCCAAAACCATACTGCATTTATCTCATGAGACGTCGCTCTGTCTCCTTCTATTGATTCACTCGCTCCTCTGGTTTCCAGGTTGCACATAGGTAAAGGAGTTCAGCTGGAGTGCCGTGGCGAGGGAGATGTGTGGATGCGCTGCATGAGCGACCACGCTGTGTTCGTACAGAGTTACTACCTGGACAGAGAAGCGGGCCGAGCGCCGGGTGACGCAGTCCACAAGATCTACCCAGGAGCCTACATCAAGGTAGAGGGCGGGTCGGCTGGGGTCGGGGTGGTGTTGTCAAGGACACGAAGCAAAGCTTGCTGACAAGGAGCTAGACAAGAGAGAACACCTTGAAGAGAAGCGAGAGCTGTGTGAGCGTTCAGTGCATGATGCCACGTAACAAGGAATACAGATCGAATTTTTAAAAAGTGAAGAAGCTATGTCAGTCCTTGAGCTTTTACAGCTCTCAGACAGCTGCATAAGTACCTAAAAAGGACTGTGCCCAGTGCCTAAAGGCTACTAGAAGTACTATTAAATCTTTTCTAATAAATAAACCATTCACCAAAATGGGTGCAAACATTATTATTAAAAGGTCACTTTGACCTGACCTGTTAGAACGTGCTCTCCACTCTACATAACGCACTTCTAAATTCAATCTACTGCTTACTCTAGAACAACAGCCCTGCTGCTGCAACTGTGTCCAAAAGTCCAAAATTGAAATTGTGGATTGTGGGGCCAAAGTAGTATTCTAAATGGGAGCTTCAACAAAATGACCCCCCCCCCCAAAGTTCTACATGACTTTCTTGTGTGCGTGTAACTTATATTTTAAACTGTGTGACATAATATCTCTGCTGTTTCCTCTTCGTCTTCTCTCACCTCCGCCTCCCGCCTGCAGCTCTGCGTCCGAATGTGAATTGAGTCTCACATCGTCCCTGTCATCGAATCCATTTCCTGGACCTGTCAGAGGTCTTTTTATCGCTCTGGATGCTTATTTTCTTCACCAGGATTCATGTCTCCTCCTCCTCCTGTAGGTGTTTGATCTTAGGCAGTGTCACAGGCAGATGCAGCAACAGGCAGCCACAGCCCAGGCTGCTGCAGCTGCTCAGGCTGCAGCCGTAGCGGGCAACATCCCCGGGCCAGGCAGCGTGGGGGGAATTGCACCTGCAGTCAGTAAGTGAAGTGGAGACAAATGAATCAAATAGACAAGCATGGTGTTTGACTCCTGTTTCAAGTCATCTACGTGGAGATGACCCGGGGGAAGCTCCGTTTACGTTACCGCCGATGACGTCTCTCTCTCTTTCGCAGGTCTCTCCGCGGCAGCAGGAATCGGCGTGGATGATCTTAGGCGGTTGTGTATCCTGCGGTTGAGCTTTGTCAAAGGCTGGGGGCCAGACTACCCACGGCAAAGCATCAAGCACACTCCCTGCTGGGTGGAAGTCCACTTGCACCGCGCTCTGCAGCTGCTGGATGAGGTGTTACACACGATGCCTTTGGCTGACCCAGGGCCTGCCAACTGACTGCTAAAGAAAGATGAGGGACTAGTCCTTAAAGGGGTTGGTTATATGACATGATAAACACACACCTATATGTATACACTCTCCCCATATCGCTGAGACCTATAGGCAGTGAACTAGACCGATGACACTATTGCTTTTACAATCAAATCGATGCTACTGACTACTCACAAACCCTCTGACAGGTCTGTTAAACAGCGACCACACTACATAACATGCCTGTTGGCATCCACCTAAATAGGCTTCGGTGTTTACAGACTTCCAAAAGAAATGGTTTCGCTCATACACAAAACGACAACTACGACAACTGGATCAGTCGGTTCTATCCACGGAAAATCTGAATTTATATATGACCATAACTTATAACATATGTACGTACATGTCAGTTTGTCTTTCAAATATTCGAATGCACTGTAGACATCCAGGGATGTGTTTCAGAAACCAAGTGTAGCCTGTGCACACTGTTCTGACATCATCACAGGGCCCCTCTGGGGCCTTTTAGATATCCACCGTACACACACGCACACACTTGCACCCTAGCCTCTGTAGAACACAAAGAGCCGACCATACCCGAACACAAAGACTTACACATTACGAAATTAGAAGTCAGTACGTCAAGGTAGATTCCAATGTATTGCTGGCTATTTTAGACCAACGGAAAAGACACGGGACGCGAGGGTACCAAAACCATCCCGATTCAGAATGTCTGAGAACAACGATGGTGGCGGAAACAGCGCCTGAAACGGACCTTGTCAGCCAACGTTTTGGCATCTCTGTATTTGTATTGTTGTTTTCTCTGTGTGTGGATGTAAAACGCAACTAGTCAGTCGTTGTTAGCATTGTTAATCCGAGTGCCCTAATATCACCAGGTACTCTTCTCAAGTTCATTTATTTTCTTACCAAAAGTCCAAATAATCTAAGCTTTAAAATAGTGATGTCGGTGTTTGTGATGAAGCAGTAATTGTATGTAACTGAACAGTTTGCCATATGGTGAAACTCACCAAAGCCAGAATACCTCATGATGACAGTGCAAACCCTCAGTTTAATGTACTTTAGCCAAAACCTCAGATCCTTATCACTCTCTCCCGTGGCAACGTACCCCACACAACTTCACATCAAGCTTTTGTTACTCCGCCAAAAAAAAAAAGTCAGGACATGGATTCACTTGAAGAACTCCAAGGCTGGATTCAAACTGCAATATTGTGGTTATTCAGCTTTATCGGTTGAAAAGTTAGAAAGGAAGCAGCATTTAATTTCTGTGTTTGGTTAAATCGACTTGCATCTTGTTTTTCTCACGAGGAAAATGTTTGATGGCTCAAATGGCACGTTTGTTTGGCCATTTTGACTGTCTCAACTATGGTTTTTTGAACTTAGTCGACTGGTGGTAAACCAGAAATACTTGGACAAAGCCTCCTACACAGACTGAAACATGAGTGCTTGCTTATATTGACAGGTGAAGCATTCCCATCTGGTACTCTTTTTTTCTCCTTGTGCCTTTCTGTTCTTCTAATCCAGCTTGTTAGCATAGCTCCTCTGGCAGACAAGGGGGGATTCTGTCCTCGCGCTTGGTCATTTGAAAGTTAGGATGTCGTCGTTAGTCCTCGATCGCCGTTCCAAGCGACGTCGAATGGCTCTTCTCTCGAGGTCGAAAAGTCGTCACTTCTCATGTTTAGAAATCTTAGCTGTGTGCAAACATTTTTGTGGGTCCCAATATGTCATTTATTTGATGATGTTAGCGTGTATCTTGTATTAAAGGTTGTTGACAGGAGAGGCAGAGTTGCAAGGTTTACAAAGTTGGCTCAGGTTTGAGAAAAAGTAGTCATGTAAATGAAGTAAGCCTACATAGTTATTGTTGTCATTTAATTCCACAGCTTTAGTGATCTAACCGGCACCATATTTAGACTATCAGGAATATGTGCCTTTAGTTTTAGCAAACATCCCACTAGGTCAGGGGTCACCAACCCTATTCCTGAAGGCCCTTCCTGTATGTTTTCACGACATCAAAAATCTAGCACACCTGATTCTAACAATTAGCTGGTTGATGTGTAGAATCTGGTTAGTTATAATTGTGGTTGGTGCTCAAACCTACAAGCATGAAGCTGTACAGGAACAGGGATGGAGACCAGTGAGCTAGGGCGATGCACCTCACTATGGACTGTAAAGATAACCTCACATTGTCTTCCTCTGTCTATAGTTATACAGTCTCTACTTGGTTTATCATACGGGTGACATTGAAATGTGCCGCTCAGTTATGAATGAGAGTGTCTTTGCTTAAAGAAAACTGGAAGTTGTCACAGAGCACCGAGTATACACATGCTGTTCATGTTTAGTCTTTCCCCTGATTTATTTTTGAAGACTGACACCTAGTGGTGCTCTTGGGTACGCTTATAGCCCTATTGATGGTGTTATTTACAGTGAAATTCAATACTCAACAGTAATGCAAAGATTCTCCCATATTAATGCTATTAATACCTCTGTGGTCATATTGGCCTTGCAAAGATGTTGCGATAGTGGCAAATATGAATTGGAAAACGTTATGCCCTTAGTCTTAAACTTAATCTGTGCGTGCACTACACAAATAGTAGATTTACCTCATTTCTTGTTATTCAGGGATGAAACATGGAATTATGTCTGCTGGGGATTTGCAAAAGCATCATTATGCATGGTGATCCCACCATGTCCACCTACATTTTCAAAATATTGTTCCCATGTTTCAGTTATTTTCTATGTTTTTATGTCATCAAAAGTGTCCTATCTCAAAAGGAATTGGACTTTAAACATTGAATTTTTGGCAGAAACTATATACAAAATATGTTATTAAGTGTGAATCAATTTGGCTATTTTATGGCTATAGTTATTTCTATTATTGTTGTAATTATGGTTATTTTATTGTAAAATCGACGTGCTGCTCTTGTAACGTTGACTGTACACCAAAGTGAAATAAAAAATACAGCATTGTCATTTTTATAAAATCTTGTCCACATGTGCTATGTTTGTATTGGATACTGGTTATTTAGAGGGTAAGAGCATGATTCTTAAATAATTTTAAGATGGTTCACTGAATACAGATTCTCAAAGCAGATCGATTTTTAACTTTGTTAAAATGCTATAGGGTGCAAAATCATTGAAACTAGTACTATGATCAAAACTGCTTAGGGAGCGACTGAATTGTAACTTGGACAAACATGGAATCAGATTAACTATTTTTAGATTAATTGATACATATTCATTTTTATTCTTGCTTTTGTTATACTGCTGGGATCCAATATGCTTTTTTAAGTGAACATTTTTTTAAGCATAAAGAAAATGATGAGGGACCTCTAAAGGCCTACAGGCTATGTATAAGATTAAATTAAAGAAGAAAGACAGCAATGTATTTTAGGCCTATGCGATTCCTAAACGATCACAGTAACATATCTAGCCTATCCTAACAACAGCATGAATTCCACAAATTCTGGTATGGCTTTTGCTTTTGGTATGCCACACCAACTGTTCTGGGGGTGGCCTTTCCTAAATAACTGACCAGGTTATTGAGTTACAAAAAAAATCGAATTTACATTAGAAATTGGGAAACGTAAAGTAGGCCTATAAGAAAACATACATAATGTCCAACCATAACTAGCAGCCAAACAGTTACAGTCATAGTGTAGGCCTTAGTGGCTATACGCTAAATGGTGTAGGACAACTGGCTACTGTTTAAGGTATAAGGTTAACGTATGTGTGTGTGATTAAGAAAAACTAATTCAGTGTAGGCACAATGTCAAGACTGCGTAGCCTAATCAACTGTACATAATATAGTACAGCTCCTAAGCATGGTATCGCGAACTTACAAACTAGGATATTTGTAGACATAATGACAGCAATAACGACAGCCGCGAGGGGCATTGTACCAGTGCTACCAAATTTGTCAAACATGGTGGCGCTATGCGCCTAAAGCGGTCTCCAGAGCCAATTCTTGTAGTCAGCAGCAGCCGCATTCTGACTCAAACGCTACAGAAGTGAACAGGCTACAGTATCATTCACTTGAGCTACAGGCAGCATTCGGGTTGGGAGGAGAACGCACCTCTCAGAAGCTGCATAATCATTAGGCCCAGCATCATTTGGGACTGGAAAAGGGAGGCTATCGCCAAGTTGACTTCTGACCAGGAGAAGTGGAGAGACGAATATCATTCATGGAAATAAAATAGAACCCTGTGTTTCTTGGCTCCCTTTTTTCAGTTTGACAGACGTCTACGAGATCATTGAAATCACAACATGGCTGAGGTAACCAATTTGAAACCAACATATGGTAAGTGCTAATATAACATCTTACAAAATGGATTTAGAAAAATCACGTCTCGAATAAATATAGCTTAATAGTCCACCAGTTTGTCTGGTCCTCCTATTGGCCTATAGTAGTTAAATGCACCGACCTGGTAAATGACTATCTGCGACAACATTCTTCATATTTACATTTTCATAAATCATATTCTCTATATAATAAACATGTAATAGGCCTAGTTGTTGGTAGACAATAGAGTATTGCCAGGCGAGAGTAAAGTATCCGTAATTGTGCATCTCTACTGTGATCCTTCAGCCTTTTCCCTATAATAGTTGGTTTATTTGGGGAGATTTTACCCCGACTGCTTTGTACGAACATTGTCGTGATGTCTAACAGCTAGTTTTGGATCAAAATGTTGAGGTCAGATGTTTAACAATATTCAAAGAAAATGTGTTCGACCGAGTCCCATCCCTTTAGAAGACGCTGTGCGTGTGGTTTAGGAGTGGATGACGTGATGTCTTTTCCGAGGGCTTGGCATTAACTGCATCTCACCCCTCTATAGTTTGGAATAACATGAATGGTTTATAAACACATTTGGGTGGGAACGTTTCTGCGTAATCCGGCCGGAATCTGTATAGCATTCAATCCCTCGAGCTGTTGGTCGCGCACCGCAGCACCCACATAGTTATGACAGAAAATGAGGCACTGAGTGCACGTGAGTTAAAGGGAGTGATGCTTGAATGGGGGGGGGGGGGGGGGGGGGTAATACTACATGTCTTCAACGTCATAACAATAATGGTAATAACAGTAATAACTAACATGGGGAAAGAAAGAGCAACTGCTGTACTGTCATGACCTTTGTGAATCAATACCCACATGGCTGTGTACAGATGCTGATTTACCACATCGTTTAACAACCAGGTCCTGCAGTTTTAATCTTCCAAGCCATATGCAGTACTCATACTGTATCCTGTACTCAATACTGTATACTGTACTTATACTGTATACTGTATCCTGTACTCGTACTGTATACTGTACTCATACTGTATGCAGTACTCATGTATCCTGTACTCATACTGTATACTGTACTCATACTGTATCCTGTACTCATACTGTATACTGTACTCATACTGTATGCAGTACTCATGTATCCTGTACTCAAACTGTATACTGTACTCATGCTGTATGCAATGCTTATACTGTATCCTGTACTCATACTGTATCCTGTACTCATACTGTATCTCTATCCCTGTACTCATACTGTATCTGTACTGTACTGTACTCATACTGTATGCAGTACTCATGTATCCTGTACTCATACTGTATGCAGTACTCATGTATCCTGTACTCAAACTGTATACCGTACTCATACTGTAGTTATATTGTAGCTATACTGTAGCTATACTGTAGTTATACTGTACTCATACTGTATGCAATGCTTATACTGTATCCTGTACTCATACTGTATCCTGTACTCATACTGTATACTGTACTCATACTGTATGCTGTACTCATGTATCCTGTACTCATACTGTATACTGTACTCATACTGTATGCAATGCTTATACTGTATCCTGTACTCATACTGTATCCTGTACTCATACTGTATACTGTACTCATACTGTAGTCATACTGTAGCTATACTGTAGCTATACTGTAGCTATACTGTAGTTATACTGTACTCATACTGTATGCTCTAAACTGTATCATGTAGCACTCAGTCAGATGTCACAACCAGAGCCTTACAGGTGGACATGCTATAACATAGGACACTTGAGTTGAGTGACGCTCTCCCCTAAACCAAGGATACTATCAGCTTACTTCTTCTTGCTTTTGAATCCCATCATGTTTGACTGATCCTACATCCATGTCAGAGCAACTGAAGCCTATATCTATGAGCTGTAGGCTGACGGTCTGTGACGTTGAAGATATGTAGTATTTCGGTCCACCATTAACCTTTTTGGATGCAAACCCATGGTGTGGGTGGCAGTACTGCCTTGGAGAAATATTTTGTGATGGTACAGTAACCAGCTGGTTATGCATTTTGTGTCAAAACAACAACAAATGCTTTAATTGTATAGCCTAAACTGACGGAAGATATGTTAACTGCGTCAAGGAAAACTGTATTGTCACCGCTATTGTAAGATACTGGAAGTATCTTACAGTATAGTATAGTACAGTATAGTATACTGGAAGTATCTTACCTAAGAAATTAGGATGTTGTCTACAGCAGATCTGGAGGGAAATAAGGTTTTCTTGACTACATATTTGAGGAACAATCCCAGAACCATCTTTTAGTTTAGTTTAGTTAGTTTGAGAAAGACAACTTTATGAGGTGAATATCTTTGACCTGTGAAATATCCTTTTACAGTTTCAGATCAGATTGAGTTGGCATTCAGAGGCTAAAATCCCACTGCTATAAAATGCCTGAAATGCACCAAGATGGATGGCCAGATTATTTGACTCTTTGTTAGAGGATTTGACCTAGCAAACGCATCACCAGCCTTATTGGCGATACCTAACCACACCTCCCCTTTCTCCCAGAGGTGTCCCCAGTGCTGGCAGGCTTCCTCGGAGCCGGAGTGTTGGTGGTCTCCGTCACCGTGGCCGTATTCCTCTGGACCTGCTGCCAGCGCCGCTACCGCCAGATGACCGGCGCCCACAAGACAGGACACAGCGACCCGCTCCTCGATCCGCCCTACAAATTCATCCACATGCTGAAAGGCATCAGCATCTACCCTAAGACGCTCAATACCAAGAAGATCGTCCGCGTGGGTCGGCGTGCGGGAACCTCGCTGAGCGAGACGTCCAGGGCGGAGTTGGGTCACGGCAGAGAGCGGGGAAAAGGAAGAGGAGGGAGGGTGTTGCCGGTAGATGCCGACCCCAAGACAGGGCTGCTCAGAGGTTCCTCACACCTGCAGGTGAGCGACCTGACGAAGAGGGCTGGTCAGCCTAGGTTAGAGCGAACTCTGCCCATCCGTGCAGATTACTGCTGTCTGGAGAGCAACTCTGGGGGGAACTGCAGCAGCAGTAGCTGTGGTGCCAGTAAAACAGTGTCACCCTACACGCCGTACCAAGATGGGATATCACCACCTGCCTTACTGGGCACCCTGTGCTTAGCAATAGATTATAATTTCTCTAAGAAGGCTCTGGTGGTGACTATCGTGGGGGCCCAGGGGTTACCTGCAGTGGATGAGCAAGCAGGCAGCTCCGATCCTTATGTGAAGATGACAATCCTGCCAGAGAAGAAGAACAGAGTCAAAGTAAGAGTCATCGAAAGCTGACTTTCCCAATAAAAGCCCACGCCTAACTGTCCATCCTCCTCATTCTGTTGGCCAACACTAAAAACAAACACAAGTTACACACATGTTTTAGTTAGTTGTATTTCACACGGTTATTAAGAAAGACCAAAATCTAAACATCCTGCTAAATCCTCTTTCACAGACACGTGTGTTGAGGAGGACCCTGGACCCGGTGTTTGATGAGACGTTTACCTTCTATGGGATATCCTACAGCTCCCTGCCCGAGCTCACCCTCCATTTCTTGGTGCTCAGCTTTGACCGTTTTGCCCGTGATGATGTCATCGGGGAGACAGCCGTGTCCCTCGCTGGGCTGGACCCCAGCACAGGACGTGTCCACATCACCCAGCCTATCAAGAAGCGGCATGTCCAAGTAAGGAGAAAGAGAGAGAGAGAGAGACATAGAGAGAGAGAGCAAGAGAAGGAGGTAGTGAAAGCATATTATCGAGATTTATGATAATGTATTATATTAGTGTGCAAGAGATGGAGACAGGCAATAAGGAAGAAGAGAAAAAAATTATTATTCAAGGACTATTAGACATATTTGATCGATGATGGGCCCCAAAATATTTCTTGTGTATTTTTAACCCTGCAGTGTTTGAGCCGTGGCGAGCTGTTGGTGTCAATGTCCTACCAACCTACCACTCACAAGCTGAATGTGGTCATTCTCAAGGCCAAACACCTGCCCAAGATGGACGTCTCAGGCCTGTCAGGCAGTGAGTAGGAAACACACACGTTTGCAGACACATACACAAAGTTGTTCCCCGATCCTTCAGCAAATCAAATTGGAACCCCCAACTTCTAATTGTAATTATGGATAAAAGTCGTCCGACATGTTTGACAAGAAGACCAAGGTAACATAAATACTGCAGGACAGGGATCTATGAGTCTTAATATGAAGACGACAATACAACAGTATGAACTTAACAATGGATAATGGTTCAAAGGTAATAAAATGTCATGATAAGGTCATTTCGTCTCCCCAGATCCCTACGTGAAGGTGAACGTGTACTACGGCCGCAAGCGCATCGCCAAGAAAAAGACACAGGTCAAGAAGTGCTCCCTCAATCCGGTCTTCAACGAGTCCTTCGTGTTCGATGTCCCCGCTGAGCTCCTGGGTGACGTCTCCGTGGAGTTCCTGGTGGTCGACTTTGACCGCACCGCCAAGAACGAAGTGGTGGGCTGCCTGGTGCTCGGGGGCCAGAGCCCCATGCCTCCGGGGGTCGTTCACTGGAGGGAGGTTTGTGACAATCCTCAGCGACAAATCGCCAAGTGGCACAACCTGGGCGAGTTTTAGCACGGCTCGCCGCGTAACACAGCTTTTGTATCTCAGTTTGCCCGAAAGTCAGGTGCTTTCTGTTCACTGTCACTGTCTAATCATTCTCCCGCCTCCTTGGGAAGTGGTGTCATTGTTGGGTTCTGGTAAGGCATTTGCAGTTCGCACCAGAACAGTGCATTGTTGACACCCTTCCCATTTCTACATCTTGCCGCACACATCGGGTGGATACAGTTCAAAATATTACTTGCATGCCTTGAACAGTATAACACTGTACCTTGGGGGAATGTGGTCACAGATTGAAACCCCCGCGATACCATTTAGTTGATTTGTCTTTTGATTCATTGAAGGGGAACAGTACCTTCAGACAAAAGGGATCTTATAAAGTGTGGGCTATGTTGATTTGAATTGAAATACAGTTGTTGGATAAGCAGAGGAACGACTTTGTTTTGCGAGACCGTTATAACTGTAAGAGGAAGCTTTTAAAGAGCGTTACTGTGTCAAGAGGCATTCTTTCTCATCTGGTTTGATATATGGCATCCATCTACTGTAGGTCAGGTTACTTTCAAGTCTTATGTAGATCTGTCAAGCATCAATATTTTATGGAAGCACTGATATTCAAAAGCGGATTTAAAAGCGTTTAATGTGTTCAAAAATTAGGAACTGGCTTGACAAGCTTTCCTCTCCCATTTTTGTTTTGTTAAACAAAATCGAGATACTGCAAGCATCGCTTGGTATTAATCAGATTGTTTGTGTTTCAAAACGTTTTTGTTTGTCAATATGCTTTTGCTAAGAGTACAATCTAAGGTGCTTCAGTTGCACTCCACTTTCTTGTCTCCCTGCACAACTCTGCTTAGCAATCAAGTTGGCTGGGAGGAGATTGTATTTAAACTCACTCCCTTGAGTCCTGCTATTGTCAAGACTACCACATAAGGTAGTTGTCATGGTAATCTATACAGTCCTAGTGTGAACAGGCTGTTCTGTAGATTACTGGACAGGCTGTAATGCGTCTGCAAGTCAGTACTCAATCACCCAGAAAGCCTAGCTATGTGAAATGGCAATGCCACTGATTATATCAAGTAACCCTACATTTGCTTTTTAACTTCATTTGACAGATTGTGAAACACACTACCATTGTTATATTTCTTCTGGACCATCACAGTTACCTTTATACAGTCTAAACTTGTGTCAAAGTGTTTGTTCCTGTTGAAATGTCCTCTCCTGTCCTCTGTCACATTGATCTCTGCAGGGTAGGTCCTTATTCTGTCAAGGGCTTTTGGAAGCCTGTTTGGATGATAGAGATCAACGAGCCGCTAGCTGTCATAGTTACCTTTCTCTGTGTTCTATGTATACAGAGTTTCCCACTGTATGCTTAAGCTAGCTGCTCAGTACAAGTGCATGCAACTGCTGTTTAAGCTCCAAGCACTTGATTAAACGGTCTTGTTACAGCCATGCTAAAACCGTGTCCCTACCAATAGATACAATATACTGGTGAAGTGTATTTTTTTAAAACATGTTTTTCAAATTGCGCCTGGTATTCAAAAGCTTGTTTGGTCATTGTTAATAACCACAGATGTATTCATGTACAGTAGCCTACTTGAATTAACAATGCAAGTTCTGGGGGAGTATTGGGTATTGGGTATAGCAAGGGTTCGGCCAAGGAGACTATAATATGTACTGTGCACTGATTCCTAAAGCTTTGCTATGTGGCCATTTTGTATTAGCTCTCTGAAAGTCCTGATGCTTTACTGTTTGTTGTTTGCATTGTTTCATTTGATGAACGTGTTTACATTTGGGCTAAACCTTGGATCTTCAAGATGCTTGTGTCTTCTTTCACTTGGAAATATTGTAATATAGCTTATAATTGTGCTTTTTATATCAAGTTGGCATATTTATACACAATACTTATATCTATAATTTTTCTCAAGTTAAACGGAAGTTTACCAAAGTTTCTCCCTTCATTCATATTATTTTATTTTATTCGGATATATCTCCAATTAATCTATCAGAAAGATATAAGCCCATGTTCTTGGTTGTCCTTCCTACATAAACTCATAAAATGGCCAGAAACAGTTTTAATGTAAACAATACATCAAGGCAATTTAGGTACAAAATAATTGTCATAATTGAAGAGCTCTGGGAGAAACACTACAAAGCTGTTTAGTTCTTAGCTGTCTACACTTTTGCCTATTGTGACAAATATTTCTCTATAGTGTTTCGTATAACTTTGCCTGTGTTCCATATGCTTGATCGAATTCTAGCATTTACATTTCTTTGCGTGAATTGAGCCTTGTAATGGCACAGACAAGTGGTGGCTTGTAGCTTATGTATGTATGTTTTTTCAACATATGTCACTCTGAATACAGTGATCACATGACCCAATTTTGAGTGTGATCTCAAAGTCTCACTATTATAATGATTTGGAATAAACCCAAGAGATGAGTCAGTGTGGAAACATTTTAGCTTTGTGAATTTAAACAACCACACATAAACACTTAGTTTTACTGCAGTTTGAATGGAAAGTTATGTTTTTGTTATGTTTTCCTGAAATAATAAATATGAATCATTATACTTCAAACAAAACATACACAGATATTCTTTGTTGTGAAATCTCCTATATCCCATGTTAATATTCATGTGTCAGTCACTTTAGTCTTGGTTTCCCAGGACCGATATAAAACCATATCCTATTCCTGTTTCTGGTTTTTCTTAGTAAACAGAATGAACACTACAAGTATCTGAAAGATGTGCCCACAATCACTGAATACCTTAAAAATGGTCAGAATCGATCTTTTATTATTATTGTTGCATAAAGTCATTTTTTGGTTTTAGATATGTTTAATATAACGTTGTGTGAACATTACAGTGTGTTCCCAAGTTGTAAAAGGCAGATGCACTACCTGTCCCTTTATGTAACAGTTGTTCATTGAATAACATGCTGTTGGGCTTCTGTAAATGGATTACATTTTTGGGGTGTTTCTTATATATTCCATGGTATACTTTTGTGTTACATCATCACTACTTTTCATATCCACTCTTTTGCGGTTAGGTAACCCACCAAGGGGCACATGTTTCGGTGTAAATGTCCAATATTAGTTATAATTGATTATTTCCCTTGGTTCTAATTTAAAGGATTGCAGGTTTTAGTGGATAAATGCAAACCAAGACAATAGCCTACTCTGACCAATCTGCATCATTCTATAAAATCTATGCTAAATATTACACAGATGTTAACTTGTATGTTAAATTTGTAAAAACATTGACAGTACAAATAAAAAGCTCCTGCAGTACTAATTTACTTCTCTTGTTATTTGTTTGTTTGTTTGTTTTATCTCAGAGCTTGGCTAACGTAGGCATAATATTTTTTAAATCAATAATAAGCCAAGCTAATGATCATCATAAATCCTATTTTCAACTCTTACACCTTGAACCTTCTCAAATGATAAAACTGATCGTTTCATTGATTATCACAAACTGATTATTTAAAATCATAGTTGACTGTAAACTTAGTTAGGCCTGTCATCTAACACAACGGGCAGAAGGACCCTGGGACAAATAGTCTTCAAGCCGAACTTGGTATGCTGTTTACAGTTGTTAAGAATTTTGTTATAAAAGAATAATCCTCAAAAACCTAGCGCTTACTGACCACAGTGTTGACTTGGGCAATTATGAACAAAGTTGCTTTGTGATATAGGTAAGTCATTTGATGCTTTTGAAACACACATTCACATGTTTATTTAGATTTGATTCTGCCCCCCCCCCCTCCCCTCCCCACCTCCGTAAATAACTTCGCAAAAATGTTAATTGTCTGAAAATATGAGAATGAGTAACATAAGTGTATCGCGCGTGTTTCGCCGTGTGGGTCACGTTAGACCAAAGCGAAAGTGCACTAAAACTTAGATGAAAGTTGCTTTGTTGTGCTAAATCATTTCGCTACTGAAGACGTCCTCCATGGCATAGAACATCATTGAAACTATGGAAATAGGCCTGCTAAATTGTGATCATGTTTGCGGCTCACAACTAATGTCGAACAATGACACGAAAATGTAATGGTTAATTTTCGAAGTTTTAGTAACTTCAAGTAATGTTTATTTCGTTTGTTGTTAGACAAAAATGGCAACGCCTGAATACATCGCTACAAAGCATCAATGATAGGCCACCATGAGTTTTCACTGTATTGCTTTAACAGTTAAAGCCTGCTGACAACAGTATAATAAAATTTCCCGACGATGAATGTTTGAAAGCTACATCAAAGTGGCTTGATTTTAAACATGAAGTAGCTGCTAAGTCCGAGGCCTGGCCAGTATGTTGCCCGGATTCTATTATGTACGAAGACCGTAAAGAAGTGATGTTACTGGGAAAAGGGAAAAGGAATTGCGGTGCGGCAACCTGAGCAATATTCCGTCCTTACCATTATTATCTTATTACTACAACATGCCATTACTGCTGTGTTTCACGGCACATAAAATCGCATATATTTAAATTATGGACAATGGAGACAAAACACAATAGATATTCTAAAGGGGAAAGTGAGGCGGATATGAACATCCATTTCAAATCTACCGTTAATACCTAATTTACTTGCAAGCCAACCCCTCCCTTCCAAATAACAGTCAACAGGTGATAAAGATGTTAAATATTTGAAATGCACTCTATAAACCACACGGTACATTTATGCTTTTGCATGCAAACGCCCATGGTGACAATCCCATATTATTTATGTCACAACATCAAGAAGTCACATGATTGAGTGTCAACTCAATATGACTCAGTTCATCTTTTTTGTAAACGCTACTCTGACACACTACTCTGATATCAGAGTAGTGTGTCAGAGTAGCGTTTATTATAAAGTTATTAGACCGTCCGATACATGCTCAGAGCTTTTTTTTCAGACTGAGTAGACAGTAACTCCAGTTATCTCCTTGGACTCCAGTTCACTCCCTGCCCTACTCAGTAACAGCAGCAGTAACAGCAGCAGTAACAGCAGCAGTAACAGCAGCAGTAACAGCAGCAGTAACAGCAGGATTCCTAAATACAGTATGAGGACCAGGCATAGGGGCCTATCCAAATCACTGAAAGCCCTTAGCCCTCTTGCTCTCAATAATCCACAATATTAATGTCTCCTGCCTCCTCCTCATGTTGAATGTTCTGTGTAAGAGGGTGTGCAGAGTGCATGAGGTGTTTGTGTCCAGTCTAGTTTTGTGCAGTGTTACGGTTGGTATCCTCATGCCTGCTTGTTGGTGTGTGTTCACGTCAGTGTGAATGGAGTCGTCGAGAGGCTCTGCGGGCCTCTCCCGTGAGTACAAGCTGGTGATGCTGGGAGAGGGAGGAGTGGGCAAGAGCGGTAAGCAACATCCTACTTTTATCCTAAGCATGACCCCTACCACGTTCCACGTGGTGTCTTCCTCTTCGCCCCTCTAGTCTTCCATAGGTCAAGCGATCGCGCCAAAAGCCTGCCGACGAGCCAGCTTGTAGGCAGAACCGCTCTGGAGTTCATTGTGCCTTTGTCTACGCACGCAGTTTGTCAGAAACACTCAGTCACCTGTAGGCACTGCCTTTCTTTAACTCAGAGGTGATGTTTGAGTGGCTGTCGCCAGGAAGATTAACCAGCACCCAGAACCTCTCTTGTTATGTTGGTTGCCATGGAGACTGGCCATTTCACCTGGCACGCGCAGGAAACACGTCATACTGAGATGATGGTCGATGGTGTTGTGTGTTTTATACTGCATCATGCCTGCTGTTAAGTGAAATGTACCATACAGAGATGTGTCTGTGTGTAAGAGAGTTTCAGAAAAAATTATTTTAAAGAAGAGAAGACATTTACAGATAGAAATAACTGGTGTGACAGGGTGAGTGTTGTTAGTGTGTGATACATGTAATACTGTAATATTATACAGGATACAGATTAACAAAGAATCCTGCCTCTAATCCCTTAATTTCTGTTGACTAATGGGAATTTACATTCTATGTTGTGTAATGTACGGTCAAACAATGAAGATGTATGTGGAAATACAAAATACTCTGATACACTACACCTTTTTTCTCAAATGTATTTAACTTAATTTCTTCCCTCTCTCTCTCGCTCTCTCTCTCCCTCTCTCTCTCTCTCTCTCTCTCTCTCTCTCTCTCTCTCTGTCACACACACACACTCATACATTGTCTCTGTCTCCCCTCAGCCATCATTATGCAGTTCATCAGCCATAGGTTCCCTGAAGATCATGATCCAACCATAGGTGAGACAGTCATTGAAGGTTAAATGTCGTGATTAAGTCTCACTTCCAGAGAACTGTGGAAGTCTATTTCTGTGTTGTATGGTGATGGAGGGGGGGTGCACTTATATATCCAAATGAAAAGTGTGTCACTAATCTGAACCTCAGCCTTGATCTTCCTGGTTGGTATGTCATACACTGTTGACAATGCCCTTGGATGTGGCTGCAATAGATTCTTGGGCCACTGCTGAGCTCACCCTATTAGTCACCAACTTGGTGTGATGTGCTAGGAGGTCCAGGTGGATCCCAATGGAAGAAGCCTCACTGGAAAAAGATAAAACACGCCACAACTTCTCCAAATTCTTCAGACCTAATTGAAACGTCGCTGTTTACAGGAAAATAAACGAAGCCTTCACATAGAACTCCTGTCCTAAACATAGGAGATGTTTTCTTGTATAGAGTTATGTAGTACAAAGTAGCTACATTAAAGGTTGTCTACCACCATCTCCTTGGTCTTGAATGTACTTAGTTTGAGGTGGTTCCTCTTATACCAAATGCCACAAGTCCACAACTATGTGCCGGAACACCAAACAATGACAAGGTATTCATTTACCAGACATACAATTGGGGATTAGAACTTGTGACCTCCTGATCTGCAGTCAAATGATATATAACTGATCTATAACCATGTGCCCTTATCCACCCTTGACCCAGCAATAATCATTCCAAATCATTAGGTTGGTTGCAAAATTCCAAATATGATATATATTGACATACGTATCATATATATGACATATATTTCCCTGGTTGTGTTACAATTGAGTCAAGAAACGATTAAAGAGAAACTGATGCCATCGTCCCTTTTTCAGAGGACGCCTACAAGACGCAGATCCGCATCGATGATGAGCCAGCTAACTTGGACATCCTGGACACTGCGGGACAGGTGATGCAGCTGTCACACCACCACCCTCTCCTGTATTTACCTCTGCTTTATTTGCTGTACTTCAGTCTGGAAGCTATTGCTGAGTAGTTTTGGGTCAACAAACAATCTCAATGGTTTCAAGTTACTATTGAAGGTACTCATGACTCATGCTTACGCACTTGGGGTATATCGTTGAGCAGAAATCAGCAACACTTTACAGAGAGGTGTTTGGAATAGCAATTTTCCTCTGATTTGGTGGATTTTTACATTTGTTCAGCGGGTTCAACATGCCAACCTGTGTTCAACCAGAGGGTCATGTTTGGTTTTTCGCAAATACTTAGGCAATGAGATTTACATTCATATACTCACAGGGTGTGCTTGTGTGTGAGTATAACATAAGCACTCCGGTAGGTATCATGTTCTGATACACTACACCTTTTTTCTCAAATGTATTTAACTTAATTTCTTCCCCCTCTCTCTCCCTCTCTCTCCCTCTCTCTCTCTCGCTCTCTCTCTTTCTCTCCCTCTCTCTCCCTCTCTCTCTCTCTCTCTCTCTCTCTCTCTCTCTCTCTCTCTCCAGGCAGAGTTTACTGCCATGCGGGATCAGTACATGCGGGCAGGCGAGGGCTTCATCATCTCCTATTCCATTACCGACAGACGGAGCTTCCAGGAGGCCCGGCACTTCAAGCAGCTTATTGATCGTGTGCGCCGCACCGCAGACACCCCTGTGGTTCTGGTGGGAAACAAGTCGGATCTGGCGCACCTCCGACAGGTAGGGAAGCGTAGAGACGGCCCTCGATATCTGGGCAAAGCTTGGTATCAAGAAGAGGGCGTCTCCTTTCTGCAGGTATCCTTTTCCGAGTCACATGACCAGGAACAAGGTGTGCGGTGCGTTTACACGTTAGCACCGGTCACGCGAAACGTGTTGTTCTTTCGCCCACTAGGTGTCAGTAGAGGAGGGCCGCGAGCTGGCCAGGGAGTTCCAGTGCCCCTTCTTCGAGACGTCGGCCGCGTACCGCTACTACATCGACGAGGTTTTTGCCGCCCTTGTCCGCCAGATACGGCAGCGTGAAACGGAGTCGGTCCGAGGAAGCGAGCGAAAGACGAGGAGGAGCCATTCCTTCTGGAGCCGCATGCGCTCAACGTTCCACAAGAAGCAGCACTCCGAGCACTAAGGGGCGTCACCGTGGGATACACAGCCATCCAGTAGACTGGTATCTTCAAGTTAATACTGTACCTCTTGTGAGGGGACCATTGACTCTTATATGAGTTCAAACAGAGTATTTGCAATGAGGAATTAACAGTAGTTAGTGTAGACGATAGCATTCTGTAAACCCTATTGAAGCAAAAACATTGCAAATATGTTTGTTGTTTTAAAAATCAGTCTAGCTTTTATTGACGGTCTGTTACCATTAGTGATGAATGAAACAGATTAACTTTTTTTCTCACAACGCTGGAGAGGGCATCCTGAAATGAATTATTTGTATTTTTTTGCTGTTGATGAAAAGATGTCAGAAAGGCTCCCATGTTAGACCATGAGGTCAGGTCTGTGGAAACAAATTCAAAATTGTATGGATTTGAAATGACCAGATGACTTATGTGAACTGATTTGCAGATGGCAAATGACAGTATATACTGTGTGTGCAACAATTACTAACAGCTGATTTATACCGACCACAAGTACTGAAGGACGTGCTTACATAGTTCATCATGGCACTTTGATGCTTTGTAGAAGTCCTGTTTTCTATCTCCGGCTTGATGCCTTAAAGCCTACTTGCATGTATTTTTCTGAGGCGGACTACTGCCCCGCATGGAAAAGGCATTCAATAGCAATGATGAGTATTATTATAAATTGCATTCCATAACATGATACACTCATCAACTAGACACAACAATACAATCATCAACCACTGATCAACTGATTTCAACGTCATAATTGAATATTTGAATTTTTATTTAGTTTGTGTAATAAATTATTTAGTTATGCCATAACTCTGTGTATGAGCTAAGTTATTTCACAACCTATGAACCTTTTGATGTTCAGCTCTAATTTAAGTAGATATAGAAGGCCAACAACAGCTCCTGTCTGTTGATCCAGAGTTATACTAGCAACTGGCAGGTGGAATGGCTGATATTTCAATAACCAAGAAATCAATGCAATTTAACAAGTTAGTATGTTGATAGACAGTGACAGTGTTTATAGGACTGTTCAAGGGAGAAGCAAAAATGTGGGAGGCTGGAAACTGTTGGGCCTCATATGAATTATTTTCGTAGAAGATATACATGCTGGCAATGCAGGCTATGGGCCAGATGGGCTATGGGCCAGAACTAAAGCGACCCCATAATAATACTTCCAAGGACGAATGAGTAGGAGGTTCATTCTGTGGTCTGAAGTAGGATATGTTGTAGTAGCACGTGACAGGACACACTCCTGCACACTAGATGGCGATGTAAGCATCTATTGATTGGATGCAATCCCCCAACCAAATCTAAAGAAGTAGATTAAGACTCGCTGTACGCTGCTGAGTAAACTACGTCCCCTAAGTATAGCTAATTTTCGAAGTTAAAGTCAAGTGTCAGTCAAAGTTAACTTAATGATTTCCGTGGTATTGAACATTTTAGCTGTTAATCACGTTTTTGCAGTACAGATCTAACTGCACTGTTTCGTGAATTCCAACTTGGTTAGCTACATAAGGCAACGGCCTTTCTGATATTGTAATCATAGTTGAAGGCATAAGTTGCCGTCTTTTTGAGGGATGGATTCCTGGGTTTGGTTTAATGCTCAGAGCCAAGCAAAGGAGCGAGTTTTCAGGTAGTGGATTTTTTATAAACCTATATTAGAAGTTGTGTTATTTGCTAGAAAGCCATTAGCTCTAGCTATCTTGTTTTAGCCAGTATCAAATCTTTGATATAGGAATAGCTTTTGCGAACAAGAAATGTGCCAACACTGCTACGTCCTTATGTTCTCATCCCCTTATGTTACTGGAATAAGTGTTCAAACGTTGGCAAAATGCATGTATATATCTTGTAATCTAAATACTATCATCAACACAATGCATGTTGACTTTGAACGAAAACATCAAGTTAGCCCACAGTTAATTCGGAATTGTATTGTTTGGCAATGATCTGACATGCATTTGGTCATCCAGGGCTGCACAGTACGCGTGCACGTTGCTGGGCTATACTCTTCAGAAGGGTGGGAGAGGTTTGGAATTCCTCAACACCGTAAAACAGCTAGAAACCCAGATGAGCCTCATGAGAAAATGTAAGTGAAACATTAGCGTTGTCTCAGTGGCGTCTCCTATTTGCCTCCTGTCATGTCTAACGGACTTGCGCTTCCCAATCTCTGTGACATGTCTAATTTCTGTCTCTGTCCTCATAAAAACACACGTTAACACAGTGATGCGTTTGGGGAACTCTGCAGAGGCGTTGGAGGCAGCAAAGCGAGCGGTACACCTCTCTGACAGCGTGCTGCGATTGTGCCTGACCGTAGCCCACCTCAACAGGGCTATGTACTTTGCCTGCGACAATGTCCTTTGGGCCGGCAAGACGGGCCTCTTGCCAGAACTGGACCAGAACAAGTGGAGCCAGAGGTCCTTTAGGTGACGTGAGCTTGAATGAAGCGTGTCACACTCAGTCCTCGCGTTTTGGTTTGTTTTGTTTTCCTAAGATTGCTCTCTCTCTCTCTGTCTCTCTATCTGTATGTCTCTCTCTATCTGTCTCTCTGCCTGTCTCTCTATCTCTGTCTCTCTGTCTCTGTCTCTCTGTCTCTCTATCGCTGTCTCTCTATCGCTGTCTCTCTATCGCTGTCTCTCTATCGCTGTCTCTCTATCGCTGTCTCTATCTCTCTTTGTCTGTCTCTCTGTGTCTTTCTCGTTCCCTTTCCCTCACTCTACAGGTACTACCTCTTTGCCCTCATCCTCAACCTTACCCGGGATGCCTATGAGATAAGCCTTCTCATGGAGCGCGAGGTGCGCTCGAACAGCACGTCAAAGTCCTGCGCTTCCCCCTTCACCCCAGGTCCCCTGACGCCGGATGACAGCGACGTCCCCTCCCCCTCCGCTTCCCCCATTTCCCCTGCTTCTTTCTCTCGACTCCCTTCCTCCTTGATCCCTTGCCTCTCCCGGCGCCTGCAACGACAGTTTCGCTTGCTCGTAACAGTGCTGCGCAGCAACCCGCCTCTGCTGCTGGACCTGTTGAAGAACGGCTGCGACGTTTTCATCCCTCTGGACCGGCTGGGAATTTACCCGACCGGGCCAGGCTTCGTTGGGGCCTGCGGCCTGGCCTCTTCCATCATCTCCATACTCACCATTATCCACCCCTGGTTGAAGCTCAAGCCCTGAGGAGGGAAGGTGTCATGAGTACCAGATGCAGGTGGAGTCGAGTGTGGCTTTGGAGGTGAGGGTCTTGAGGTTTTTAGCAGTTTACGGGTTAGTTCTACCAAGCTTAAGATCAGGATGAACTTTCCAATCATTAAGATACCCTCAATCTCTTGGTATGAACGGTAAGAAAGGTTTGTCATATAAAATATAGTTGTACGGAACTATTTACCCATAAAAAGCTAGACTTAACATATTCATAGCCGGACCTACAGTGCCAGAGTTATCAAATTGACCTTATCTTAATTGTTTGGAAAGGTTACATTTTACAAGAACGCAGTTTGTGTGTGATGTTAGGAGTGTTGAGGGGGCAGTTTTAATGGTTACAGGACATATAGCTGTGTGGAGAACACATAGCTTTCTGCCATGCTTTAATAGCAACATTTAATAATCTTTTTCCCTCTGATAATTGTGTGGGCGAAACAGCAAACATAGAAGCCAAACACCTGATCAATGTTTGTATTAAACAGCTATGAGTTGGTCCCAGCTCATTGGGTGCAGCCGTTGTTTCCTAAGATGCACTGATTTTACATTGAATTGACATTGTATTAGACTTGTTCTACAAACAAAGTCATACATGTTTGGAATTTCCACGTGATTCAGCCATTTCGGGAGAGATCATTGTAATAGAGTGCAATCAGGTATGCAGACATATTTTCAGAAACAGAAAGCTTTCTTGTACAGGTTTAAAATTGTATATATGTCACTGTATATGAGCAGGCTAATGACATTAAAATGCCGATCTAACATGTTGTTGTCATGTCATTTAACACTGGGGTGTTAACCACTACACGCACACACAAATGAAAATAAATCTGCTTCCGAGATTTTACTCAGACAAGACTGCCAAAAAGATACAACTATTTTCAGTAGTGAGTGTTATTGACTGACTTTGTCACACTACCCCCCTCCCTTTAATGGTTTTCATTCATGAAAGCAAAAACAAATCTGTCACATCCTGTTTCGGTGCTGTTCACCTTACTTCTAAGCAATATGGCTGTATAGTCAGCCAATCACTCTTGACTTTCATGTTGCAAAGCCACAGGAGGGCGTTGTGGTCCGTCTCTAAGAGGAACGTCACTTGGTCGGAGTGTAGACTGTCTCAGACCCAGCCAGGTACTCCTGCGTCCCCTCCTGCACTGTTGTCTGAGCTGGAAGGAGTCGATCCAGTGAACAGACATGTCCTGAGCCTCATCACTCCTGGCACATCAGTTTTCACTCCACAGGGCAAGCTGTAAGTCTGGCTTCTGTATCAGAGACCTTACACAGACTGTTCTTCAAGTCTGCTGTATCAGAGTCCTTACACAGACTGTTCTTCAGGTCTGCTGTAACAGAATCCTTACACAGACCGTTCTTCAGGTCTGCTGTAACAGAATCCTTACACAGACTGTTCTTCAGGTCTGCTGTAACAGAATCCTTACACAGACCGTTCTTCAGGTCTGCTGTATCAGAGTCCTTACACAGACTGTTCTTCAGGTCTGCTGTATCAGAGTCCTTACACAGAC
>BROE01000011.1:2334445-2529042 GCA_036571765.1 Plecoglossus altivelis | reverse complement strand
CACTGTTGTCTGAGCTGGAAGGAGTCGATCCAGTGAACAGACATGTCCTGAGCCTCATCACTCCTGGCACATCAGTTTTCACTCCACAGGGCAAGCTGTAAGTCTGGCTTCTGTATCAGAGTCCTTACACAGACCGTTCTTCAAGTCTGCTGTATCAGAGTCCTTACACAGACCGTTCTTCAGGTCTGCTGTAACAGAATCCTTACACAGACTGTTCTTCAGGTCTGCTGTAACAGAGTCCTTACACAGACCGTTCTTCAGGTCTGCTGTAACAGAGTCCTTACACAGACTGTTCTTCAGGTCTGCTGTATCAGAGTCCTTACACAGACCGTTCTTTAGGTCTGCTGTATCAGAGTCCTTACACAGACCGTTCTTCAGGTCTGCTGTATCAGAGTCCTTACACAGACTGTTCTTCAGGTCTGCTGTAACAGAGTCCTTAACAACAGAGCAATCTGTCCTTGTGAGCGGAGTCAGGACTGCCGCTGGATGGACAGGGATGATGCGATGACAACACTTCTCATAGGTCACAAACTTTCATTACCTGAGAGTGGCTTTGGACTGGACTTCTGTACTCTAAGATAATCAACATATTATTTTATGAAGAAAAGGAAAAGTCCGCATGTGGAATAGAACATGAAATAGGTACAGAATTGTTAACGGGAATAAAAAACAGAACAAGAAGTTGTGAATGAGATTAAATAAATCAGAAGTCCATTCTGTTTACAACACAAGATAACTTGAAAACTTGAACAGGCTGACTAGATTGAGGAGCAATTGTTCTTAATCATATCAGTCCCCAAAAAAACAAAAGTTGTTTCCCAATTATGAACCTTGAACTGTTCTATATCTGTGGTATGTGTGACTGATTAATTCAGCATTTTTTTAAGCTCAGGGGCACTATTTATCTATATTTTGTGCATAGTCAGATGTACAATAGTATACATAGTGTACAGTTGGCCAGTCTCAACCATGGGACCCATCAAGCTCTGTCACACACCTTACATTCTAGAGCCTTTTGCTTAATTTTGATGACAATATTAACTCTTCTTTGCATTATATAAACTCATCTAGTAATCTGAACTGCTGCCATTCAAACATGGCATTATCAGATGTTGCAGTTTGTATTATGATCATGTCAGCACGATAAGATCCTGATGCAATAAATATATAAAATATGAAAAGAAAAAACGCTTTGAGCATTAGCAAGGTATTACGTTTTATGTTTACAAGCAAATTACATTGTTTTTATCGATATTGGGTTAGGGTTAGATACCCATACTGTTAGTTATTGGTTTACCACTATGTCTGGAAATCAAACAGAAAGTATACTACATCATTATGTAAGTGATGGAAGAATCTACATGTAGGCGTCTTCCAGTCCCTTTTAATGGTCTGTCTAAACTTGTATGTGTGTGTGTGTAGATGTATATATGTATTTATAGTTGAAACCGTTTTTACAAACTTGTATGTGTGTGTGTAGATGTATATATGTATTTATAGTTGAAACCGTTTTGACAGGATTGAATTTCCTGTGTTCTTTCTTTAATCAGAAACTTTGATAAGACTGATGAGTAATGAGTAATACCATGCAAGATAGGGACTCTTGGACTTTAGAGTGGATTGCCTTAGTGGCAGATTGAGCGACAAGGGTCAATCTAATGTGACACATTTGTAAGGATAAACAGCCAATGACAAGGCAGTATGAGGCCAACTTAGCCAATAAGGCTGAATCTTTAATGTTGCCTGTATCTTCTGAGCAGCTATAAGAGTCTCAGGAATCAAAAGTCTATACGGGTCATAACATTCCTGCCAAACCGGTGAGTTTATTTCTGTCTTTCTTCTCTGTCTACTAAACTCAGGATTCATTTATTCTGTGCATTATCTGAAATTAACTGACAAATAACATGAATTGTTAGGAATTCCAAACATCCGTTACAAAGATCAACTTCATAAGTTAGTAGTACAGGAAATGTTCAAATAAGTATAAATTGAATTACTCGTTTGACAATTGACCAGCCTGTGAAAACAAATGGTAAAATAGTTTGAAACAGGACATTTGAAATCTGTTGTATTTGTGTTTTTAGGTTAGGTTACTTTGTGACAAATAAGATAAACAAATCCCTTTCCAATGCATTAAATACATGTCACTTCTTTTCAAGGTTCTCCATTCAATAACAACCATGAAGTTCTCCCTTATTGCAGTCGTTCTTGTCGCACTTGCTTTGGCAAATGGTATGAGCACATTCCTACAATTACTTTTCCATCCTCAATTTTTTTTTGTTTTTTTTGTCAAAGACAATGGTTTATTAACACCTCAAATTTAACACCTCAAATCGTGTGTATAAATGTATTTTTTGGTCTTCTATACAATTACTTATTCTGTGCATAACATTTGGATATTTCCTTGAATGTATGCAAAAAATGTGTTTTTACTGTGATTATGTAATCACAGATTTATTGTTGTTATTTTGTAGGAAGCCAATCTGCTGATGTCCCTGAAATGGACAAACTGAAGAAGCACTTTGACGACATTACGAGCCAACTGGTCTCTGCTGTCCAGGGCTTGACAGAGAAGATCAATGCACAGGAACTGGCCGGCCAAGCACAGTAAGTGACATTAATACCTGTCGTACGTAATACATAAGGCGTATTACCTTTTGTATAGTTAGATATGTAGGTGGCCTTTTGTGACACAGACTGAGCCACCGTATGAAACATTAGCCAATGTGATTTGAGCCATCCAGTTGGGGTTGTGTTCCGCCTGAACCAAGTCGCATGCAGGACCAGTAAGCACATGTGGCTCTTTTTGTCTCTGAAAGGACCCTCCTGCAGGAGGGGAGGACCCAGCTGGAGCCTCTGGCAGCCCAGATCCAGGAGCAGCTCAAGCCCCTGTCCTCCAACATCGAGGAACATCTGATGCCCCTTGGTGAAAACTTGAAGGCCCAACTCAAGCCTATGGTTGACAACTTCCAGACTCAGATGGAAGACATGCTCCGTAAACTGATGGACCAGGCCAAGGCAATTGGAAACTAAACTGACCACCAGGACCTCCTTATTTTTGGTCAAAAGTATTCACCATCAACCCTTTCAGTCTTGATCCACATGACGCCAAACACCAAACATTCACAGGCTGTTAACCTGTTTGTGTCCCATAACATCAGTTGTCAACAGAGATGGACATTAACACCTGACTCAAAACACCATTAAAATTTGAAACTAAGTCCATGTGGTCTATGTTTTATTTGACATATTACATACACATGTTATACATTAGATACATGGGACTGGTAGCGGTTCCATCAATTATTGGGTCAAAAATGACACGCGGTTCGTGTGTATGTTTTAGCAGTATCCTTTTCGAAACTATATGTAAGCCATAACGTTGTCAGGCAGAGTGGTTCCATCTGCCAAAGCAGGTGTAACCCTTTATTACTTTCGGGGCGAGGGGATAGCAGGCCATGGCGGAATGATTCAATTGCTTACGAAATAATGTTTTCAGAACTAAACAGGTACGGGGTGACTCGAGGGACGAGATTCTATGGCAGGCACTGGTGGGTAGGAGGCGTAGACAGGCCTAGCCCAATGTGTCAGGATTCTTGTCGAGGGGATGTCAGGGGGTATTTTCCTCCTACCCCAAAACTTGGTTATTACCAGCCTAAAGGTTTTGGCATTACGTCACATGTAGGAAAAGGTCAAACATAATGGTTTCACAATAAGGGTCTATTAATATCTTGCTTAAATCCCCTTGTTCTCGAATTTTGGGTTCAATACCTTTTATACCGAGAACCTATTGGGGGTACTTTGTATGTAGAATGGCCAAATGGATGTTGTTTATACTTCTGGCTTTAGGGTCCCAATATCTGGGAAAGTAAATTACTAATATGGTTATACAGATTTTTCAAATTTTAACTGGGCCTTTTACACAAATTTAAAAAGTGTTTTTACTCTAAAACTTAATAGAGCCTTTATGGAGTGTGTGAAAATAATTCTCAAAGTGGTTTGCGTTGATAGCACTTAGGACGTCAGATTAACCTACGAGTTGTTTCAAGGACATGTTGTGGGGTCCTAATGTCAGTCGACTAGGTAAGCAAATATTTAGGGCCCGCATGAGCCGTCCTAGCTAGTAGAATCTATGCTCCTTTAAGTTGGTAATTTGATCGAAGATCGTCGCAATACATGGTATGTGGTAAAGCGTCTTCTCAGTAACGTCACAGTTGCTTCTTTCGGGGTTTGGTCTGGCAAAATGTCTGGACTCTGGACTGTTCCCAGAGATATTGAGGTCAGACATTCACTGATGCTGTTGCCAAAACAAAACAACTTTGCCAGTGGTAGCTTGGCATTCTTTGTAGTTGATCCAGCTCTCAACAAACTTATATCCAGACAAAGCAATGCTGAATAAATAAACTGTGTTAAGGAAGCCACAGGAGGTTATTGATTTGGTTGGTATACATTTGGGGCATCTGTATAAAGGGAATGATCGATAATGTAGGGTGGTATTGCCTTTCTGTGGCATCTGGCCTGTTACATTCATTGTATTCTATGCTTCAGTGAAAATATCCAAACCTGTCTCCTTCAATACTTGTTTCTGTTCTGGAACCTGTGTCCAAGGCTCTGACGGGATCAACTTCGTTTTTGTTTATGTGTTTCACAATAACCAAAGTACCAAAAGATGTTCCCTGCAAAGCTGTGGGATAAGCTACTTAATAGCAAGTAGCCTACTTTGATCAACTCAAGGTAGAGCGTTAAAAATATTGCTGATGAGAAACGAGAGAGGAATCTAAGTTACACTTATGATGGAGGCTACTTAGGATAGGGACAAGTAGACTGAACATGGGTCAATTGTCTTGAATTAAGATGTTCTGTGAGATAACATTAAAATTTTCTACGTTGCTGCAATTGCTCAACATTTTTGACCTCATTCTTGAAAGCACCGCAATGAAGTGCGCTCTCTAGCGTTTATATTGTGTACCAACCCCTTCTCAGATTTCTACGCCATAACGGGGTTTGTGGAGGCCTCGTCAAGGCGATCATCCTATTGTTACTTCTTTTAAAACAGAATTTAAAATCTTTTCTGTACATGGAACCATGATCTAACTAATCGAGATTCGATTATTTTGCCGACCCTAACCTTTTATCACAGCCGACGGATCAGTATCTTACGTTTTTTGGATTTATTATTTAGAGGGGAACAATGGAATCTATCCGTCCTCAGCGACTTCAACCAGGGATAGGATTTGGGGTTGGATCAACAGGGACTATGCGCTCTTCTCTCCGACCAGGGGTAACATTTCAACCCGTACCTCTACTGCCGTCTCCGGCCTCAATGTATGCTTCCTCCGGACCCCCACCACCTCTTCAACTACACAGCTTCCATGGAACTATTGGTGCGGGACTTGGAGCCGGAGTGTCTAGTTTCGGGCTATGCAATCCAGGGAACCCTACAGTGTTGAAGGAGGCAGTGGAGGCTGTGGTTAGAAGTTTTGCGAAGCATACCCAGGGCTATGGTAGAGGTAAGAAAATCAGTGACGTTTTGTTTGATGTAACTTGGTGTTATTGTTGCTTGCAATGCAACTGGCGACATTTCGCCCCGTGGCACTAACCACCCTATAACTGTTCAAACTGACTGTAGTCAATTAGCTGCTGTAGGCTAGTCTACGTTATTGGATTTGTGCACGCTGTGTATAAAGGCGCCTGATTTGCCTAGATCAATAAAATGTAGAACATAAATAGATTGAATGTTATAGGATAGTGCATGTTATAGGCTAATTTTCAAATGCAATGATATACCATGCACAGCCTACCTAAGACACAATCACACATTTCTGAACAATTAGCCGATATTACTCTATAAACCTGTATTTATGTTTGACATCTTTTGATAGAAAACGTGCCTACAGGTTGCCTATTAATGGTGGATTCACGTTTACATGGAGCCTACACGAATGTTCAACTATTATTCCGAATATGTCAACAATCACAATTTAAGAGGCCACGTAGCCCAAACATCAAAGATGTTATACCTATATTTCATAATCCGCAACTTTCCGATAAAGACGTGGATATGCAAAAACTATTCGTGTTTTTAGAAGCATTCTTTATATAGCCTGCAGTGTAGGCCTATTCGTCATCTGCGTCTTAATTGGGGGGTTTCCCGGAGCTTGCTAGACAAGCCTTCTTGTCTGATACAGTAAGCCCTTTGCATTAGGCTACAAACCAACTACTTAGGGATAATTGGAGTAAGGACGGCTGGGATTACTAGTGGAAAGTTCATTTTCGTAATAAATGTAAACAGATTTAGGGGCGTAGGTTTTATTATGGGCCCAGTGTACATGGGTGCGACATGTCCCACCCCCTTTTTAAATACGGCTCATCTGCCCCCCTCATAAGAAAATTATATTAAACAAAAGCTACCCCACTCACATTTGAAAACATAACTACTTGCCTGAGGAATACATAGATGTCTTTTTCCGTATAAGGGCAAAACCCGGAATATTTTGTGCAGTAAAGCCAAATGTATGTATGCATAGCCTACCAAAGAACAGTCGTTTTCACTACATAAAATGATTGTAAAGAAAGGTAGTAATCGAACAATTTGCATCTAATAGGGGAAGTCGTGGCCTAATGGTTAGGGAGTTGGGCTTGTAACCCTCAAGTTGCTGGTTCGATTCTCGCACCGGCAGGAATTGAAGGTGGGGATTGTGAATAAACAGCACTCTCTCTGCCTTCGATACCATGACTGAGGTGCCCTTGAGCAAGGCACCAAACCCCCAATTGCTCCCTGGGTGCTGGAGCAATAGCTGCCCACTGCTCCGGGTGTATGTTCACTGTGTGTGCATGCGGTTGCCCACTACTCACTACTGTGTGTGCACTTGGATGGGTTAAATGCAGAGGTAAAATTTCGAGTATGGGTAACCATACTTGACAATACTTCACTTCACTAATAACATTTCTCCTCTCCAGTTAACGTGGTGGAAGCCCTGCAAGAATTCTGGCAAATGAAACAGTCGCGAGGCGCTGACCTCAGGAATGGAGCACTGGTAGTCTACGAGATGACGCCGTCTAACAACCCTCCTTATGTTTGCTATGTTAGTCTACCCGGAGGAAGTTGTTTTGGAAGCTTCCAGGTGAGATTGCTGTAAACAGGCTCTGTAATGTTGGCTGCGTTCGGATATGTAAAACATTTGAGATTGGCATATTTTGAGTTCTTAAAAGATTGAATGCAACCAAAGTATTCCAACGAAAAGTAGCCTAATCTGTGCTGACACAAAATGTCCACACAGCATAGTAATGTTGTACACAAGCTGCTCTAAATGCAAATCTCCATTTTGTCATAAATCCAAATGTACAAAGGCTGGTGTATACGGATTGTGTAATGTTTGTACTGACACATAATTTCCAGTACCATTTCGTACCAAAACCAGCAAATATGTTTTGTTTACCATTCAAGTTCAACATCATAATATTATATCCTAAGATCCTAAGATGTATAGCTATATATACTAATGACACTTTTCTAATTGGGACTATTCTGAAGACATATGTGGCAATGTTTCATATGTGTCAACATTTTTATTTATGAATTTTTGACAGTTATGTCCAACCAAGGCCGAGGCAAGACGCAGCGCAGCCAAGATTGCTCTGATGAACTCTGTTTTCAATGAGCATCCCTCTCGACGCATAACAGATGAGTTCATCGAAAAAAGTGTTTGTGAGGCACTGGCTTCTTTTAATGTGAGTCATTTCTGGAATACACTTGAGCAAAAACAGCATAGTTAACTAGCTGTTACAGAATGAAATGAGGAATTTCCCCCGGTCTGTCTGAAGCAGTTGGGAGGTGCTGGAAAGACATTTGGAAAGATGGCCAGGGTTTTAAGTGTGTTCTCTGAAGGATGTGGTTATTCAGTGTACAGATGACTGTTTATACACCATGTTCATGTTACCAGGGAAACAGAGAAGAGGCAGACAACCCCAACACAGGAATTGGAGCATTTCGCTTCATGCTCGAGTCCAACAAAGGAAAGTCCATGCTTGAGTTTCAGGTAGATACAAAGACATACAAATCCTCTTCAGTCTTGAACAAATATTTCTGTTCCCTAAAAGATTAATTATCACCACCTTTGCCCTTAAAACCCTGAAATAAGTCTAACGCAACTGTTTCACTGAATATTTCAACATTTATTTTTAAATGCCAATCTCTACCATTCAGGTTGAAAGTTCTTATAACCTATATACTGAAAACTGCCATTCATCATTCTCAAAAACATAATGATGGGTGTTGCAAGGTTGGAGCTTCACTTAAATGCCGTGTGATTTTCTATCCAGGATGTCTTCAGTGATGTAAAACACCAGTTGCATTCATCCCCCATCTCAACTTGATTTCAATTATAAAGCCGTTCAAATTCATTTCTTCACATCAACCAGTTTGTTGGAAATGTTACTCTAGTATGCTGTGCTGTATCTTTGTTTCAGGAACTGATGACCGTTTTCCAGTTGCTGCATTGGAATGGAAGCCTGAAGGCAATGAGAGAGAGACAATGTTCCCGTCAGGTCAGACCTGGCTTGACACAGAACTCTATCAGTTGACAGCCTTTGTGGAATTTAGCTTGATGGATTTACTGTCTTTATACAATATCTATTGGTTATATAGTTGTTATTGGTGGTGCAAAGTAGAAGTGCAGGGTTTGAGTTATGGTGACACTAAACCCTGCAAAACATAGGATCTCTTCTGTATTTTTTCAGTGAATAAGTGTTTCCCTTTGAATTATTCGTTCTAGATACAAACTGAGCTAAAAACTTTATAATAATCATCTTTGGGGTAAAAACCTAGTTACACATCTACCAACTACTCATATTTTCTCAATTCCACACAAATAACACGTAAAGAGGCAGCATCCATCCATCCATTGTCTACTGCTAATCCCCGGGAAGGATTGGAGTGCCGCTTGTCCCCATTTTGGGGTCACGGGTGACTGGAGCCTAACCCAGTAGCTTTCGGGCCATAGGCGGGGTACACCCTGGACTGGGGCCAACAAGATGCGGGGCAAGAGGCAGCGTGTTGTTTTTAAGTAATATGGCCACACGATCAAACAAGCTATTGAAAGAAATGTCCCACCAATGTTCAAACCAAACTGAAAACCAAAGTGTATTTTAAGTTCCTACAGAGCTTTTGTGAAAATATTGAAAATGAATTTCTGTTCACAGGAAGTGCTGGCTCACTATTCCCATCGGGCACTAGATGATGACATGCGCACCCAAATGGCTGCTGATTGGGTGAATCGGGAGCAGGGAGTGGCTGGAACCATTGCCCAGGAGCTGGCTTCTACAGAACAAGAACTGGAAGAGGCCAGATTGGCAGGCAGAGAATTACGTTTCCATAAGGAGAAGAAAGACATCCTTATGTTGGCAGTGGGTCAACTTGGCACTGCCACACTACCTTTAAACTGCTAAACTCAAATACAGTTCCTAATCAGTCAATTACATCATTCCCTCATTTCATTCAATTCAATCATTATCTGGCCAAGATTATCATTGCTTCCATCATTATTTCATCAATATATTATCACTGCTTCTATCGTTATCAGATGAGATCAAACAAGTACACCCTGACAGAAACAATTGAGAGGGAGAAGTTAAGATTTGTCGACGCATGGAGTCTATCTCATGCTTTGCCTTTACTGATGAATGTATCAGAAATATCAGCGCGCTGCCAAACACATGTTGTTAATGTGTCTGCATAGCAGTTTTAGCCATTTCTTTATCCAATGAATGCTCATGTATAATGAGGAAGACTGAGACTGTTAAAACTCAAGCCTCATTCATCCATACTGCCATTCTGGACCTATTTAATGCACAGCTAGACAATGCAGTCTTTGCAGTGATTTGGCTAGATTTGATCAAAACTTGCTATGACGTTGGCTAGAAGAATTGCGTGACCTATCAAATGTATGGACCAATGGTAATATTTTCCTAATCGTCCTTTCTTTTCCATTTCTTGCGCAAGAATGTTCCCTATGAATACATCAGACCGATCCCTTGGTGTCTGGAAGGTCGAACTAGTTAGTCGAATGTATTTTATCGAAGTCATTTGAACATTATTTTATCATTATCTAAGTTCAGCATTAATTGAAGCCATCACCAAAGTGATATATAACATTTTGAAGCCCTGTATCACATGACAGAATACAGTTTGTTCACCATACAGATGTGGATCAATATAGTTATACAGTATATATAGTTAGTTATATAGCATTACAAATGTACCCTTTATATGTCTAAGTATTACTACAATGCCCTGACAGACAGATGCTGTTGTAGTGTAATGAGTGAGAAAAGTGAACAATTGAAGGTGTTTTGGATGCAAAGGTTTCCGTTAACCATACTTTCCACTTGCAAGGAGGCAAACACTTACTGAAGCGAATCCGATCTTTCTTTAAGTTTACTGTCAGAATACTCTGCATCCTTCTACACTTGCAAATGTGCAAAACATGGCTCAATTTTTGAAACACTAATTCATTGGTTTGAAACTACCAAAGTTATACATATGATGTTTTCATTTGAATATGTTTTTACGACAAAATACTTGTATGCTTATCTTACAGACAATAGCCACAACTCAATGCATTTTATTGAAGCCTTATTATTGCCTTTCATTCCATTAAGTGTTTGCTATTTCCTGTCAGTGTGATAACTATGATACGTATACAGGCTATTTTGAGTTTACTGTCAATTCCTATATAATTCAGTCAGTTCATAGTTTTCCAGTCCATAATAGCATCATTTATTATCTGTTGTAAGTACTTTTATAGACGTGTTTTACAGACTTTAAGAACATATCCAAGTTACCATGTTTAAAAAGCCTTCATTTTATTTTGTAAACAAACAAACCACATCTTTATGACTTTTTAACTAAGCATGGATTTTGAATGGGAAATTGTTTATCTGCTTCTTTTATACAGAGTGTCATTTTTTATTACCATTTTTGACAATTTGTACCTGAATTTCTATACAGTTAATAAAAAATGTTCTGAAACAACTTTCAATTTGATTGTAACGGTTGCTTCTCAGAATCAGCATCAGTTTTGTTTGCCAAGTAATTTTTCACAAACAAGGAATTTACTGTGGCAGAAAGGTGCATATAATACAATGTAAAATAGAATATTATAATTGGATAAAATGTAGAAAATATTAAATGTAGAAAAAGTACAACAGAATCCAAAATAATTCCACCCACTTCTATACGATGTTAAAAAAGTAACAAAATATTCAATTAAAATAAAATAAGATAAATTAGAGTGCAATGTGATTTGTTCTAAATCAAGCGGCATGTTGTCATGTTTATATCAGGTGGATACATACGCATAGACCTACAGTCTGGTTTATCATAGGTAGTGCGGATCTCTTTCACGAACGAGGAGTCGGTCTCCCTGTGGCTGGCTTTTCTCCAGCGCAGTAGATGGCGGTAATAAACCAATAACAGCGTTTACCAACTCTCAATAAACATCCTAGAAGAACGTAACGAAAGCGGAAAAGCCTAACACGCGACGTGAAAAATGGCGGCGGGGCCAATTTCGGAGCGGAATCAAGGTAGTCCATGATTAATTATAATTTGACACGTTACTCAAATTAAATGTTTAGATGGTTAATGCATGGTTACAATAAATAGCAGTGCTGACACATCTAAGTTAGCGGTGCCTTTTGGTGCAACTGATAAGACGTCTCCAATTTGTCGGACAAAGCAGCATACAGCTAGGCTAGGCTAGGCTAACAAGGGGCTACCTCTAACTATTGGTAACTAGATGTTTTAACGTTTAGCTAGCGCTACTAGAACTAGTTAACGTAACTAACTGACAACGTTTGAATTGGGTGGCTGGAGAAAATATAATGTTAGTCTTCATTGAAAGTCGATGGTTAGTTTTAGACACTCAAGTAGGACTCGGTCGTTTTCCAGAGTAGCAAGTAGTATGAGGGCTAGCAGAACTTCTTGAGTAAATCATGGTATAGCTCAGTGCTAACGGCAGGGTCGATAGGGGTAGCCTAGCGGCTGAATAAAACATTGTTGTCCCTGCACTATACATTTGTATGATAATGTAACTGAGGTAAAGTAGCGATGGAGAGGTGCGTAGGAGTCAAAGGGGCATCTTGCAACCTATAGAGATCATGGCGGAGAAGCGTCAAAGCCGGATGAGCAGAAATTCAATGTTGAAAAAATGTAACTTAAACAGACGTACCTTTTTTTAAACATTCGGACAAATGTGATGAATCAATTTTATTTACAGATGCCACCGTGTATGTGGGTGGTCTGGACGAGAAGGTGTCCGAACCACTTCTCTGGGAGCTGTTCCTACAGGCTGGGCCAGTCGTAAATACACACATGCCGAAGGACAGAGTCACTGGACAACACCAGGGTGAGTTAGAAAAGGCACTTATTTGCAAATGTATTTGTTCAATGCATTAGTTTGTTCATTAAGCCCACTTATTGGGCTATTTCAAGTAGAAACAGATTTTTCGTTTCCCAAACGATCCCATGCGATAGTTTGCTTGTGCAATTGAAATGATAGAATAGGGAGGAAGTTGAGGCTCTAAAATTACTTTTAGACCTTTGTCTGTTTCATAGCTCAGCCGACATGAAGCAGTGTCTTATGTAGTAGCAATATAACTCTTTAAGTAGTTGGGAAAAGTCCAAGTTGGTTTGAGAAGATAGAGGTACATTTTGAGTCAGTAACCAAAGTTTGCTTCCTAGTCAGAACGAAAAGTTTAATTTACATTTTGGTGAATGCACCCTACAGCCAACTTGATCACAGCATTGGATCTGTTTTGGATTATATCAGTGTTTTTCCAGTTACCTAATTATATGCCCCAAATACCTAGTGGGGTTTAGAGCAGGTGCTCCCCAGGCTGTATTTACATAACTGCCGCAAGTATGTGTCAATAAAATGATTAGTAAAATGATTCATTATTTAAAGCCCATAACTCTGGAGGAATTGGATTGGAATTCAGTGTGTCATTCTGTCCCCCAGGTTATGGCTTTGTGGAGTTCCTCAGTGAAGAAGATGCAGACTATGCCATCAAGATTATGAACATGATAAAGCTGTACGGCAAGCCCATCCGGGTCAACAAAGCATCTGCACACAATAAAAACCTGGACGTGGGCGCAAACATCTTCATTGGCAACCTGGATCCTGAGATCGACGAGAAGCTCCTTTACGACACGTTCAGCGCCTTCGGAGTCATCCTCCAGACCCCCAAGATCATGAGGGACCCAGACACGGGGAACTCAAAGGGTTACGCCTTCATCAACTTCGCCAGCTTCGACGCCTCCGACGCCGCCATCGAGGCCATGAACGGCCAGTATTTATGCAACAGGCCCATTACGGTTTCCTACGCTTTCAAGAAGGACTCTAAGGGAGAGCGTCACGGGTCTGCTGCAGAGCGCTTGCTTGCCGCTCAGAACCCGCTCTCTCAGGCCGACCGGCCCCATCAGCTGTTTGCGGACGCCCCCCCGCCGCCCTCTGCCCCGACGCCTGTCCTCACCACCCTGGGCGCAGGGATGCCTATGCCAGGTAGGAATCCATACATTGACCCTTTCATCATGACACTGGGCATGATGGAATCACTTTAAATATGCACCTGTATGTAAGCAGCTGCATTATTATTCTCTGTCCATTTATTCAGGTTATTTGTCTCTGAACTGTCCATTTTGTGGGACATACACTTATTTTACGTATGCATCTTACATAGGAGATTATTGTGTTTCCTGTGATAGAGAATAGTGTTTGTCAGTTTGAAATACGGTTACATTGGATGTCCCATTCCAGGCATGCCTCCCCCAGGTGCCTTCCCCCCTGTGCCCCCTCCTGGATCCATACCCCCTGGGATGCCCCCTGGCATGTCCATGCCTCCTGCTCCAGGGACACCAGGTCCACAAGGGGGCAGCGGCGGCCCCCCACCTGGGCCTCCTCCTTTCCCACCAGCAGGCATGCATCCTCCAGGTAAAACTGCTGTCACTGGAATTACTACTCACTCTGGAACATACTTAATAGATACCTGAGGTCATTTGTTCCATCGGCTGTTCTTTTAGAACGGTAAGCCTTGATATCATGACTCACTATGAAAGAGCACTGGTTGACTACAGTTGCTTGTATAATTTGTGAAGGAACACTAGCTATGATGCCACTTTAATTTCTAATTTAAATCGTTTTCTTAATTGATACTGATGCTTTTCATCACAGCTAAATTGTATATTTCTATCTTCCTCAGGAATGCCTCAGATGTCAATGCACCCCCATGGACCCCCAGGTATGGTGCCTCCGCCTCCTGGACCTCCAGGATCCAATCAGCACAGGGCCCCACCTCCTCCTGGCATGCCCCCACACCCACACATGGGCATGCCACCAAGAGGCCCCTTTGGTCATCCCATGGGTAAGTGTCAAGTTTAGAATATTTACACCCAGTAGCCACTTCAAATATTCCCAGGTCTCTTGATTAGAGTATTTAGCCTGTCAGAGTGAACTTACTTCACTGACTTGGTGATTCATTCAAGACCTTGTCTGCGACCAAGGTCTCGAATGAATCCAAAATGAATCTTCTATTCACAGTATTTAACCCCCCTTGTCCTCCTTCCAGGTCACCCCATGCATCCAGGTATGAGAGGACCGCCTCCTCCTATGCCCCCACCAGGTTATGGCGGGGGACCCCCACGTCCACCTCCCTTCAGCTACCAGAGAGGGCCTCCGATGCCGCCAAGGCCCCCAGGGGCCTTACCTCGGGGACCGATGAGGGGACCCATGCCTCCATAGGCTGCAGAGGATTCAAAAGAGGAGATTCGCTTTTTGTTTTTGTGTTTCTACAGATCACAATAGGTGAACACAATGTTTTTTTATATTTTGTCTTTGTACAGATCTCCATCTAGTGAGAAATAAACATTTTAATACATATAAACTGGTGACTTTGTACTTCTTTGGTCTACATATATCAAACAGTGGTGGTCAGAATACTTTATAACCATAAAACTAGTTCAGTAAAACAAAACAGGGAATTAACACTAAGGACTGATGACAATGAATTCAAGTTTAATTTAAAAAGAATATTTCACAGATAATGATCATGGCTTCATGAATTGGAACTCAGATAATTCAACAACAACAGTACAACATTCTTTCTAATGTGTTTAATGAGACTTCCTTCCCATGTATCTAGAACATGGCCAAGCAGTTCATTCAATTAATGGCTTTCTTTAGTGCAGTAAGAAATTGACAATCGATAGGTACTTTCTAAAGTCTTTCCATTAAGAATACTACCCTGATTTAGATTGGTGTACTTGACAAAAGGATGTATCCATCATACTTTAAATTAGAAATTATACATCTTGGATTAAAAATGCATGTTTTTAAGACAATCAACAAATACAGCAGATGGTTACAACATATACATGCAACAATGTAAACACAAGTAACTCATGGAGAATGACAACTTATCTTAAATCTAAAATACATCGTTTTTATTTGAGCTTTCGATGACCAAAACCTATAGATCAGAGCCCAACATTGAGTGTCTAACCAACACTGTATAGGCACATGCGTGTTCACAACTTGTTCTTGCAAAGCCCCCTGAAAAAATGGTCTTAGTCCGCAAATGTGAAACTTCAAGACACCGATATATGGCACAGCACTTCAGGTTGCGCTTATGTGTTTTTATACAAAATAATGAATCAGATAAAGTTACATGCTATGGTCTCCATAGTTTGTCCATGCATTAAACACACAGTGCACCAAACAGCCTCCATTTTGGCTGAAAAGCAACTTGGACATTTCTGGCATATCAGACTAATTGTAGGTCTCTGTACAGAGTCACGTACTAAAGTTGTGTGAGGTCAGAAGCCTACACTCAGGAGCAGCCTGGTGGCCCATCCTTTCTCAAACCAGTCACGGCGTCGGTCATCGTCTTCTCCAAAAGGGCCCGGTCGTTTTCACCTTTCCTCGCAGCTCTGGGCTGCTGGTGGGATTTCGACTGCTCTCGCAGTCGTTCCGGAAGGTGACGTTGCCTGCGGGCAGCGCCACTTGCTTTTGTTTCGCAGAGTGCTCCTCGTCTCAGGATCCAATTCACAATGTGTGTTTGAGTGTGTATGTGTGTGTGTGTGTGTGTTGGGGGGGGGCGGCGTGATAAAAGATCAGAAACTAAGTATGAGCGCCATCGATAGAGGCATTACAATCACCCTACGCAGTAGTCCCAGACGATGAACAAAGAGAATCAGGATGGTTGGTACAAACTGAGGGTAAATTAAAGAAGTGAATACTGAGAAGACAATCATAGGTGTCACGAAGGAGACCTTTGCACCAACATCCACAATCCTGTATATGTTGCTGATATTGTATTTGCACATACAACTGGCAAACAACTATCAACAATCTAGTCATAATCATTGATATAGTTTGCAGTGGCGGGGCCTACTTCATGGCAGGGGCGGCGTGATCTCCTCTGGTGGACAGATCCAGTGCTTGTGAGCGGAAGCTTTCCACACTGGGTAGCTGTGTTCACCATCCTCTTCTCCTTGTGACTGCTCTCTGTCCCCTTACCTGTGGGACAAGGAAAGGCACAGTTGCCTGGATTTAAGGAATCAAAGCTTGGCATTCATTACTGTACCTGGAACAGTAAAGCTGTAAGGGGCTGATCATTCAATGCCGACACAACTGTAAAACACACACATGTTGAAAATAATGCAACTCTAACACCCCCATGACACGATTGGCAGGAACATAAAGACACCATTGCTCATCTGGCAAATTTCAGTTCATTGTCATACCTGCACTGTATAGCCTGATATCGATTTATCTTATTTGGATGTTTTAAGTTATTTTTTTAAATGTTGTCGTCTGTCCAATATACATCCATCAAATACTGTCATTAAATAGAATAAATGCGTAATTTCCTAAATAAGTGAATACAAATTTAGCTTATTAATCAGGGTACCTGTGAAACTTAGCCTACTCGTTCTAGGCTACTGTCACAGTACAATGACAAAGTAAAGACTGTTAAATGAAGAAAAAAGGTATAGACTACAGCCAACCAACCTGCGTATTTTGCATTCTCTACTACCTCTCGACTAGACATTTCTTCAGCGGTATAACAATTCTTACTGTTGACTCCGGGGACAGGGGTTTCTATGTCGGTGTTGGTAAGCCACGTAGATTCCGTTTCTCGGGTCCAGCTTTCATGATATCTCGGTTCGATTATAGTGTCCGCCCGACTTCCACCACAACCCATCAGAAAAGCATCCACGGCACCGTTTGCGGGTGTCAATTAAACTGACACAAGGTGCCTAATCCAATTCAACGCAGCATCTGAAGTCGCTTCCCTCTACCCAGCCTGGAGATGTACCCTGGTCAATGCACGTATCACAGCGTCTGACAACATGATTTATGTAACGTACTTGCGTCATCAATCGCCGGTAAAATTAAAAGTCGACCAAATGTGCTTTCGAATAGTCAACATATAGGTCTGTCATGCTGTCCTTTAGAAAACCAACATTTGTGTCGATTTACATCGGTATTTCATGCTACTCCTCTACCAGTTTATATTAAAGACAAACAAAAATATTGCAGCAGACAGAACCATCAGAACCAGGGTTGCATACACTAATATATATGGAGTATATATATTTGTTTTATTATATGGACGATATTTGCGTGCATTTTCTTTATTTTCAGAAATATAATAGACAATCATGACGTAACAGTTCATCAAACAAATTCCTTCTGGAAATGCTCCTGTTTCAGTTTCAGTAGCTGAGCTCAGAACACTGCTTGCAAATTAGGAAATATAAAGGTTTGTCACATCAACAGTGTCAAAAAAATTTTTTCCCCACAAATGGAGCTAGAAACACAGATACATTGAAACAAAACCATAATAACCAAACAAGTACTTAAATAGTACTTACATAAATACTGTATTTGCACTCATTTAGTTTCCCCGAAACATGTGTCTTATGAAATAATAGAAAAAACTGAAAAGAAAACCATAAAAGAATGTTGCCATAGTGTGTATTCAAACAGGATTACATTCAATTACAATACTTACAACAAAAAACCGGCAACTTAAAACAACTTTTGTTTATGATTAAAACAAAATGACAAGAGGGGAGGAATAGAAAAGCAAGGAAACAGAGCAGGGTTAGAGATCAAGCTTTCAGATTCTGGATCAAGTCACAATAGAATAAAACACCACAGTGAACTGAGGGTAGAATTAGGTGTGAAGGTGACAAGGCCTCTATTTGAAGTCAAACAGATTGCAGTCGATCTTGTAGTAAACGTAGGGGTAATACTCTTGCTGGCTCAGGTTCAAACCAGGAATGTCCATTGAGGCCTAAAACAAAGATCAGTCAGCAAGCATATACAAACATCTATGGTTTATGGATTGTGTGTGATGGGAATGTGAATAAATATTGCAAAAAAATCTACATAGACCAAATGAATTCTCCCAGCTTTAGGAAAGCTATGTCATTGTCGCAATGCCTTTGATTTCCTGCTACACATTTATAATAAATAGTTGCATAAAAGTAAACAGTAAAGCTCTACATCTCATATGCAGCAGCTAAATTAAAAAGAAATGTGTTTTTCTTCTAGCAATTGCATGCATCCTAATTCGGCATTCATCTCTGTAACGTGCAATGAAAAGGAGCGTGGCGTGTAGCATTACGTCTATGATGGCGGCGCTGCTGTCCAGATGTTTGTAGAGGTCAAACAGCACCTCCCTCAGTTTCTTCATGTTCTTCTTGTGGGGCTGCAGCAACATAGCCTGGAAGTTCACAGGCAGACCGTACCTACAGAGGGCAGAGTAGACACGGGCTCCAGGTAACTGATCCTGTTAATGCATGCAAGGTACTGTGTGCGTTGTTGACATCTGTACGACGTAAACTGTGCACGACAATAAGAGCGGGAGGGTTGAGCAACGAATGACTATGGATGGTATGAAAACTCAAGCACATAGCAACGCAGAACTAACGCAGGAAACGATCATTAAGTGAATGAGGAACGGTAATAATGACCAAGTGTTTACCTCAAGACTGACTCCACAAACACTCGCAGGGCTTTGATATGTATCCAGGCAATGAATGCTTCGCTGAAGTTCACTTTTAACCATCGCACCAGCGGCCCCTGAAAAAACAAAGGTAAAAAAATAGACATTCTATTGATCCATTTAGGGGTGGAAAAAGACTAGAGTCTTACTGTTTTAAATGTACGCAAAAACCCACAAAATAATTCTGAACACAGTGATACAAAGGACATACAAATTGCTTCTTCTTGTCAGTTGAAAGGCGGGTCATCTCCTCTTTGTCTGCTTTCATTTCCTCATCATTATATTGGAAGTCACGCACCGTAAACCTGCAAATGACACAGCACAAAAGGACTCGTTTCATTTGTCCTTACACCAATATTTCTATTCAGCACATGAAGAACAATAGATTTAAGTGGTTTTCATGTGCTAACAAGACAAAGTCAACAGCTCTCTAATTCTAGATATTTACATGGACAAAACATGGCCTGAATCCATTTCTTTCTGTCCATGACATCCTGTCATTTGATCACAGGTCGATCATTCTTGTTTTGCTTATCCGTTGGACCAAATGAAGACACCAAATGTATCTATGCGATATTCAGAAGCATTTCATGTTCTCCTTCTATGCTGAGTTCATACAAATTGCTTAACTCTTTCCCCCAAATGCAGATGTACCTCCCAACCACCTTCATCACCAGAGGTGGAGCTTGTTACTGGATTCAAGTGTCCAGTTTCCTTAAAAAAACATAAGTAACTCTGGCCAGGAGCAGAACCACCTACTTCATTTCCCTGGCCTTGTGTTTGAAGTCATCCATGGCTTTCCTGAAGAGGGTGACACTGAAGAGACCACTGTCCTGATCCTCAAACAGCAGACTGTGATGGTGACAAGATAAAGACAACAGTCACTTTCAGAAAACATGTTATGGTCAGCGTCCGGTATAATACTTAGCAAGGTACTGAAAATGTCACAGGTCAAAGAGCTATGTCTAGGAGGGTAGGAAGATAATGATATAAAAATGTTGAAGCTCCAAGCTATACACAAAGTTGGTGTTGCTCCCTCCCCCAATAAGAGCTTTCCATTTTATCACAGAAGGTTGCTGGGTAACGATAACATGTAGAATGCTTTTTTCTGGGGCTTTGTTGTAATGTCTGGGACATGTGCCAGAGGTGGAGAGAAGGTCAACCATTTTATTTTTATTTTCTATAGAGGGTTTTCATAATGTGTTGTTTTAAAGTGTGACAGAGTGTACTGTAGGAAAGACCGTCAGTACAGTAGAACGGTCAGTGTGTAATTATATGGGATGTTGTGCAGCAGTGTTTGAGCTGCATAGCGGTTACAAAGGAAAGAACGATAATAATATTCAACATGAACAGTTATTCAGTGCTTACTTGGTGGAGCGTGGCACCACCATTTCAGCAAGGCTCTCGTATGTTTTGTGCCAATCAGGATAGCTTGTCCTTGGGAGAAAAGTATGACATGAACTGCAGGAAACAGCTCATCCATTTTATGTTTTACAAACTTTTCACTTATCATCAATACTTGGAATAATGGAATTATAAAAGATATATTCAAAAGGTAGACTAAACAACTTTGTACTTGTTATTTAAAATGTCCAATCGAGATATTAACCAAAGAATAAAGTTGTCATTCTGATCAATGCACGCACTTAGGGACAACCACTAGCATGGTAATCAGGTATTCAGAGTCAAGTACGAAATCCTCTTTCTTCACAATGTCTGCCAGACTTCTTGTCAACAGGCTCCCCCTTGTGAACAAAATAGATTCAAATTATAATAATTCATCATTTCACATCCACACGGCCATTTCTGCTCCTTGCTCATCATGGTGAAGGAAGCATGCAAAGGGAAAAACAAGGAGGATGAATAAAAAAATAAAAAAAGAGAAAACAAATGGAGAAAAGGGCCAAAATGTTACATACGCATTTTTCCTTTCAAGGTTTTGTAAGTTGCCCTTCAGGTTGTTATAGGCAGATGCCCTAGCCTTCAGGTCATTGTCAATCTGAGTGACTTGCTACAAAAAGGACAGGGTCACAGTACAGGTAGTAGTAGTGTCATTATTATTCATCGTAATTATTTTCACCAAAACTGTGCACACTTGCATTTTGTCTTCCACTTTCACATTCGATTCATGCTTTGAAGGGGGCTCTTTAAACATCAATAACAATCTTTCACTTAATTACAACGTTAACTAACTGTACCTTGGAGATGATCTCGGAGATGTTTTTCAGAGACTGCTTAATGGGATACTTGGCCATGTCCCATTGGAACCTGGTGACATAGGTCACCAAATCAACTGGTAAAGGAAAGATATAAAACCATGAACATTAAAAAACACATGCAGCTGAATGTACAGCTGTCTTGCCAACATTTCGTTCGATTCGTAAGCTATATGTGCATGAACAAGAACGGCAAGCAGCTTTCTACGATATATAGGTGTTAAAATACCAGCTCGGATGGTTCAGTCATACACATTTAAGTAGGAAAGGTCTGGACCAAAGATGTGTATTTGTTGGAGCTATTTAGCCTAAACCTGTAGCCACCAGCTGTAGCCATTGTTCACATTGTTCGTATCATCCACACATCGTTGGATAACGAGAGGATTTGCTACACTTCGTTCATGGTTGTTAAGCTTGGGGCCTTTTGGTGCGTATCGACGGAACACATCATGCTCATCCATATTGCTGCAGGGTCCAGATTCCCCTCCAGGTTATAAGTGCTAGGAGTGTGGTGACAGGAGCAGATGATCTGACCTCCGTTTGCCAGCAGGTTCTCCAAGACCTTGTCTCTGCTATCCTCCAGAACGTCTGACATGTACTGGGCAACCTTTTTGACCACACTGGGGAACAGAACAATCAGGAATAGTGAAGGAGTGGAGATGCATGTACGAGACATAAATACAAGTGCGTGTTTCTTAGAAAAGGGTACTGGCATTGTTAAAGGATTGTGAAAGTCCCTTGTTTATAGACAGACCAACAATTGCCACACAGTTTGGCTATACAATTTAGCCTATAACCTTGGGAACACAGACAAAAGTTTGCAAAACCAGCCCACACACAAGGTCAAATGCTGATGTTGCTTTGTTTTTGTTTAGTTTCCATTGATTTCCTATGGACGCGACTTTGATTTGGACAATATTTTGGTTATTCTACATCATAGTTGCATTTTGAAGGGCAACTGCTACACACAAGAAACAAATCAACTATTTTAACCCTAGTGACTAGAAACACGTGATTCACACAGAAAATGTTGCTTAATAGCTGCTCTTCAAAAGTACCTTTCAACAAAAGAATCCAACTTTGCCATCTCATCAGAAAGGCCCACCAAAACATCTAGCGTTCCAACCTGTTTAGAAGGAGAACAAATATGTGTAAAAAGAGCTGCCATCGTGCTAAAAAAACAGAATCATTCAGAAGCCTTAGAGTGTCACGTCTTGCCAGCAGAGTCACCTTGAGATCAGGGATGCTGAACTTGCTGTTGGTGGACAGGTTGTTGGTGTGTGTGGTGGCCACCATTATCTTATCCCAGGTCTGCTGGCAAGTCTTCTCCCCAGGGGCAGAGATCAACCAAAACTCAGCCATGGCTATGGAGAAGATGGCAGTCCACTACGCCTAGGAAAAAAACACACAGAGAAAAGATGGATAAGTAGAGATGAGAAACAGAACTCCATAAACAATGGAAAACATAATATAGTATATACTGTGTTTGTGTAGAATTACTGACAGTTAGGAGGGCTCATTCCAGACCACCTATAAAATTGTGTTAAATAAGAATAAGACAAACAGACTATGTTGTTACAGGTCTAGACTGTCTGATCTTGAATTGATGCATTATCACCAGCCTACTGTTGACCTATAATATGTTTCATACTTTAAAAAAAAAATGGAAAAAGACTCCAAGGCTGCCCGAGGCAAGCACATCAAATGACGAAGTTTTCTGACGCTGCTTCACTTCCTCTATGTTCGTGGTCACGAGCAGTAAGGTTTTGCCTATTAGTAATACCTTGGTTTTCATAAACCCGCTCTCATCAGAATACCAAATGAATATATTGCAAAAAGCCAATAGATCACGGCCATAAGCATAAACTAAAATACAGTCATTGTCGAATACAAACATTAGATGAGTAATCGATCCGTTCACTTATCACGGCTAGCAGTCAAATGGCAAATACAAGTAAAACTAAGAAAATATTGATAGGTTGTCACGACGTCAAAATCAAGGAATGCTTTTAAACACTTACCGATACGTTCAGATCAATAAGTATTGATCTACGTAATGTAATTATGTCAACGTTGTAAGAATATCTTCATTTATACATTGCGAGAACAATAGCAGGGTTTTAATTCAAAAGGTCCTTCTTGACAGCATCCCTTTCAGTCAGCTGATTGCAAGGCTACTGCGTCTTCCTTCTTTTTCTTGCTTAGCGACGGTGGGGTGAGAACCATCGTAAGGTGCATTACTGCCACCTACTATGTTGGAGTGTAGACCAGACCAGTACAAGCTTTGAAAAACTACAACTGAACAGAAAAAATTCATAGCACTTCCTAATCGTACAGCGGAAAGAAATCGAAATAATTTATTTAAAGCAAGTGCCTGAAGATTTGTTCTTTGATACTTTAGACAAAATGTCAGCCTTCTGGACACTGGACATTTGATTTTATACCTGGTCAAGAAAAGTCGGCTCTATTGACAGTTGATATTCTTTAGAAATGTAACAAAATGTTAGTCTTCTGGACACTGGCCAGATATTTTATCTGGACAAACTTTCAATCTTACGAGGTTAGGTGGGTTAGGGTTAGGGTTAAGTATATCCATCTAATATGCTCATTTTAAAATATTGTGCCATTTTAAGGACACATCCACCATTGTTGTTAGCAGCTATATTTTTGTTGATTTTATTTGTTGTATTTTCTATAAGGGGGGGCATAGGGACACATGACCTTCAGACATTGAGGGTAAGGACATGCATCTGGCTAGGAAGCCTTTTCCCATCAGTGCTAGAGAAAGCTTGAGCAGATGGTCACATGGATTTAACTATAGTTCATTTTTTGTTTGTTGGATCATTGGATTACAGTAAACCTCCCCAACCCCCCCCCCGACTCAAAAACAGCTTGAATCCGTTTAGACATTGAACTTTTGTTTGTCTGCGTAAGTTTACAAATGTCATGGATTCTGCATCAGTGGCCTTGAAAGAAGTGGAAATTGAGTAGTACCCACCCCGACATTTTTTCCAAGACACTATTTGCTTCTTGGAAACTTAAAAAAAAAAACATTCAAAGGATCTAATGTTGTGCAGACTTGGACAATAATTCCCAGGTGGGCTCAGTTCATTCACTGACATGAATAGATGAATTAGGCTATCAAATTCAGCACACACAACTATGGACCCATAGAGGACTACATATAAATGAAAATGCATTTCTGAAATGGCATCATCATGTTAATATAGTCCCCTATGAGCTACTATACCCAATACCATCAATTTGATCATTGATCACATGTTTTATCAGATGGTAATAAAGGAGAACTTTGCTATCTTTGAAGCTGGCCGTGAAAAAACTAGGCTACTTTTCATACTTGGTTCTAGGAATTATAATGAATACAAGTCATTGTAGCCATCCACTCTGTATTATCGATCCCTTTTCACTTAGGCCTATAGGCCTACATTCAGGGGAACTTTTTAAGATACACCTGACAAAATGTAGGCTATAGGCTAATTATGACTACTACTGTTCAATTTACTATAGCTTCAAACTGTTCTTTTTTTTGCTTGTTACTTTAATATATAATAGTACTAACTTGGTGTCTTCATTCATCACCGACTGGAATGTTGGCATTTACTTTGAATGTTTACATTTGACGCAAATTATCAACACACTCAATAGGTCAAAAGTAAACTTTTCAAGAAAGCAACTGCGACACTGCTGCTGATCGAGTACAAAGCGAGTACAAAGTTTTTGCCATGCACAAATACTGACAGGCAACAACTTATCCAACACCGCTGTTGTTTCAATGTTTTGATAGTGAGGTGGCTGGGGAACCTGCTTTGATGTTTATCGGTGAAGAAATCATGTTAATGTTTCATTCATTTTGAATGATCAGCATGGTTTATCTTGAGAAGCCTGGTTTGTCTTGAGAAGCCAAAGGTTGTGTTAGTGTTTCTGTGGCATTTTTGTGTGGAGGGACATGAAGTGAACAACTGTCATAGGCCTTTACATAATGGCAATCCTGGAGCTCGGCGTCATGTGATTCAGGGGGAGTGGACCCACCTCAGCTTCCCGCTCCCCGCCGGCCCACCGAGGACCACAGCTGCACCTCGTCAGCTAATCAGGGTGAACCGCGACATAGACGCCGGCCAGTACAAGGAAACAAGGGAGAGCGACATCAGACAGATCATCTTGGTTCTCCTCTTTGAACAGGAATAGATAACACCAGAGAGATAGGGCCTGACAGCGGAGCTTTCCCTTTTGCACTTTGGCTTTGTTTAATAAACACCCTTCCTGGGTTAAACTGTCCCTAGTTATGATGTTTTGTGCTGTCGTACGAGGTCAAAGCCTGAGTGCGCTCCCTTGGTACAACAGTGCAGGCTACAGCATGCAAATACAATTCACACACGTTCTCTTTAAAATGAGGTCGACTGAATTAGGCGGGTTATTAAAAAAACAGGCAAACTTTAAAGTGACTGAAAAAAGAATTCACTTCAGCGTTAGAGAAAGTTAATGGCACATCAAGTCATTTTCATTCCACGAACGACTCAAACTAGATTTTGAAACAGCCAGCGATGGTTTCCCTTCTGATGTGAATTGCGGGTTAACGGGTAGGCTGTTGTAACAAGACCAGCAAACCAAAAAAATATCGCCAGACAAGCTGTAATCATTATATTCGGAAATACATATTTGGTAGCCTGTGTGATCGAACAACACCATTGGTCTAAGAGAAAAAGAGCACGCCCACGGGTCGTTGATTTGCGTTTCTTGTTCTTATCCCCATTACCAGTAGCTCTCCTCCCACTTCGCCAGTACAAGAGAGGAAGAACAGCGTTCTCTACCCAATCCTCCCGTCATCTGAACATATGGCTAAATCTGGTCAATTTCTTTCTTATATTGTTGTGCCCACTACTCTTTAAAAATTCCGCCGAAAAAGAGAAGACGATTTTCCAAAACATTCTGGCCGTTATCTCACGTAAGTACAAATCCTTCGATTGAATGTTAAATTCGTTCAAGCTAGAGCTAGGTAGGTTAGCTGGTGTTCGTAACGGCAACGCAACATGGCGGGCTCGGCTCTTTCACTGGCTTGCCTAACGTGTGACAGGCCGGTTACAGTGCGCCCATTTCTGTTCAGAAATGCCTGTATTTATTGTGTTGTTTATTGTAAACTCGCCATGTTTAATACTACAAATACAATAATCAGGTTTTGTCATGATAATTCAGACGAAATGTGTGCCTAGCTAGTTTAACTAGCCAGCTACTTGTACTTACGCTAGCAAATGTCAACAGCGCCGCTGTTGTCAATGAATGAGTGAAGTAGCTTGTTCTTTGCTCCAATAACTAACTGGCTGTAACTACTAGTTTTTATATCTGAGGAAGTCGTTTTCTTTTTTGGGGGGTAATGGATGTGTCATTGTTGTGGTTGTTATTGTCAAACTGTTTACGGACACTCACAACATTCTAAACTACAGTTTGTAGTAGAAGAAAAGTTAACAGGAAGAAGCAGTCGTTTTCTTTAGCCAGTTTATCTGTATTGTTACTGTTGAGCGTCACAGCTGCGTATGGTGATACTTTTTAATTCATTTTTGCTATTAGCTTGGCATGAACCATAGCTGGTGTGTAACTACATTGTTTTGAAAGGGGAGTGACGTGCTATGATAGTCAACTCAAAAATGTGAATTGCATGACGTGTTTTTATTATTATATTACTATTATCATTACTATGACTTCAATATTATTAGTATCATCATCACTATTACTATTATTAACCTTGCTTGAACACCAACCACACCAGTCACCAGCTGTGTTAGTTTTTCTACCATTTAGGAGTAGTGCATAACATGACATTTGATTTGACCTGCAAGCCACATCAACAAATTCTGCCTCCACCCAACACCAAACCGCCACGACACCCACACCTTCTTTTGTATTAACGCCATTGTCATCAGTCTTCCTACACTGGCACGCTTCTCAATGTGTAGAATGTTATTGAAACTCTGTATCTTGATGTGTTTCTCTCTGGCAGGGCTCCCCTGTCTCTGCACAGGTGTACAGACGCTACCCTGAAGGCCTAGGGGCGGCTCTCTACCGAGAGCACTTCGACTTCAACGCTGAGCCTCCTTGGGATCCTAGCTGATAGTGGGACAAGTCCATCTCCGACTTGTCCATGTAAGTGTGCAGGGTCTGAAACGCTGTGTCCTTTTAGATCTGGAGATTCCAGGAATCTCCTGGAGACCTGAAAGGATTGACTATGCCCTCAAGTAGTTCTTGAGGACTGCTTCTAGTTAGGTCTGATGTTGAGGTCGGTGTTTTTTGTATGCTTGTGGTTGTTTCTCAGTTTCAGGGCCATTAGCTGAAGAAACTATAAATACAATCCTTAGGAGTATAGTAACAAGAAGGTTCTAATGATGACCGAGCCTGGGTACAAAGTCATAGTATAGTAGTGTGTATAGTTGAAACAAGATTTGAGTGAAAACAATACCCTGAAAATGATGTGAAGTGTTTATACTTACTTACTTACTTACTTACTTACTTACTTACTTACTTACTTACTTACTTACTTACTTACTTACTTACTTACTTACTTACATAGATGGTATTATGTACTATATGGATTTACAAGATTATTTTTTTTTTCTCACTGACACGTTTCTGTGTTTTGTTACTTTCCAGTTTGTTGCATACCCTCAGGACCCCATAGGCTCAGTCGCGACCTAGATTTTGATTGACCCTTCTTTATGATCGTCGGATTTGCGGAATACGGATGAGATGAAAGGACTGGCAGACGAACCAACCTACATTATTGAACTCCTGGAGGAAGGAGTCACCCTGGACGATGTTATTGACGGACACATCTACGAGCAAGCGCTGGTGAGCGGTGTTTATCGGTTGGCACGTCCCACCAATCGTTGTGTGTGTGTGTGTGTTTCCTAATCACGTTTTAGAGATTGTAGAAGTATTCTGTCTATAGCTGTATCTCTGTATCACATTCATCTCTTGTGATATCCTCACCTGCTAGAAAGTAGGCGTGGTGTCTTTGGGATCAAAGTCACTCTTCTGAAAAAAGTGTTGAGAGTCTTTGTCCCTCAGACCCCTGTGTCTTGTCACCGCAGGAGGAAAAGAGTGCATTTGTGGTGGGGGACCTGGGTGTGCTTATGAAGCGGCACGTGCTGTGGCAGAGCAGCGCGCCTCAGCTCAGGCCCTACTACCCTGTCAAGTGCAACAGCAGCCCTGCTGTCATAGAGATCCTGGCGTCGCTGGGCCTGGGCTTCGTTTGCAGCAACAAGGTAGGATTACCTGACCCACATGTTGATGGGAGTTCAAGACTTCCGATTGGAGGAGGAGGAGGTGTGGGGGGGAAGACAAAATGAGGTATTTACACTGATTTGCTTTTGTCCTTGTCTGTGTTCTCGAAGACGGAAGTCTCACTGGTGCTTGATCATGGCGTTCCACCTGAGAACATCCTCATGTCTGGAGTTTGCAAACAGCTGACGCACATCAAGTACGCTGCCAAGAATGGCGTTAACCACCTGATGTGCGACAGCGAGACGGAACTCTGCAAGATAGCACGAGCCCATCCCAGTGCCAAGTAGGTGTCCATCACCGCACTTTAGATAAAGTCTCTCCTTAAGTGCAACAAATTGAGCTGAAGAACTCGCAGAGATCGAATTCTCATTTCAGTTTAGCCACCTAATACATCTCGATGGATTCCCACATTCAACATTTTCAGACGTCTGAGACCAGCACTGAAACGTTTAGAGAGTAGATGTATATGTTGGCTATTTGGAGGCGGTGTTTAACGGCTGGATGTGCTGTTCTGTGCTTCCCAGACTGCTGCTGCAGGTGACCACAGCTCCCCACGCCGCAGAGCACAGCATGGCGTTCGGCTGCTCCCTGAAGAGCTGCAAGCACCTGCTGGAGCTGGCCAAGGACCTGGGGGTGGAGGTTGTAGGAGTGACGTGAGTTAACCTGGAGACGGAGATTATACTGTGGGTTAGCTTGTGGAACGGCACCAATTCACTTTTAAAATGGGCTGTCCAGGGCTTGACGTCAACGCTGTCTTTGAATTAAGTTCAGAAACGGATAGTAGAAAGTTTGGAGCAATTCAGCAAATTATGTTTGAGACTCATTCAGATTCTGACTCAGATGAGGAACCTGTCGTGCACCATAATTGGCAGCTAGTGGATGTATATGAATGGTAGGGTGTGTAGTTATAATTTATTAGTATATACTGTTGGGTAGCTTGTAACTCGCAGAGACTGACACAGTGTTAGTGGTTGTGAAACATATGATATCTTAACACAACTGAGCGTTGCCAATGAGCATTTCCCTCAGTAGTGTAGGCAAGCGATGTCAGCAGTGTTCTGGGGTTTTGCATAGATTGTGGGAGGAACAGGAACGGTTTACATCCCAAAACTGCACATTCTACTTTTACTGTCAAGCCTTTCACTACTCTGCCAATACAGACTGTCTGCTCTGTGCTACCTGCATTATGTTTCATATGTTGTATGTTTGTACTTCCCTGCCACAGTCAATTCTGTGCTTGTATATTCTGCTGGAGCGAGCAGGGGTTTTTTTTGTAGCTAGAATTTGCATACTAGACAGCGTTTTGGCTTTGGAATTGTTGATGTACCAGATCTAGCTTGCTTGGGAACTTTTTGATTGTGAAGGAGTGGGGGGGCAGTAGGGAAATGTAAAAACACTCTTGAAGAGACAAATGACATTGTATCACGTGACAGTTTATGTAAGCGGGAGGTCAGATCGGACAGCTGTATCCGATTCGTCTGTTGTCCCAGACGAGCCTTGTTGAAGCTTGAGTCTGTACTGAGGGGCTCTTATTGAAGTGTGTTTCACCCATCAGGTTCCACATCCCGTCCTCCTGCAAAGACCTCCAGGCCTACACTCACGCACTGTCAGATGCCCGCTGCGTGTTTGACATGGGGGTAAGAAGTTCTTTCAGTTCAAAGCCCATCAAGGCTTGATAGAAGGAGGAAATACTTTTTCCCGCACGGGGAAACGTAACACTTTATGATGTGTTTTATAGGAGTGTAATGAGAGGTCATTTCAATCTCAAACTGACTGAAGCCAAGATTCCTGCTGTATAAATGGGCTTGCTTACTTGTCTTATCTTGTACAAAGATGCTTCCTCTGCACTTGGAGGTTTTAATGCAATGTGTGGTTTCCTGTTAAGACTGACCTGGGCTTCAACATGAAAGTCCTGGATATTGGAGGTGGATTCAGTGGCTCCGAGTTCCAGCTGAGACAGGTAATATAACGACCCTCCCATCACTGCCTACGTCCAAGTATGAGACTATCCATAGCCGTCTCTCATCAGTCCAGCAGCTTGTCAGTAGCTGTCCAGTGTGTGATCAAGCCTGTGTGTTGTAGGTTACCAGTGCCATCAGACCTCTTCTGGACGCCTACTTCCCCTCTCTGTCTGGGGTGGAAGTCCTCGCTGAAGCTGGCAGCTTTTACGTGTCATCTGCCTTCACCCTCGCTGTCAGTGTGATTGGCAAGAAGGTTAAGGCTCAGGACTGGAACAGCCTTCCCCTAGGTATGGCTCAAGATGACCCAACTCTCTCTCCCTCCCCTGCTCTCTCCCCTGCTCTCTCTCTCTCTCCCTCTCCCCTCCCATTCTGTTGATTGATTCGTATGAGGCAGTTTGCACCGAACGTACACGTTACCCGGTTGTCTCCCAACAATGAGGTCAGTATGTCACCTGTTCAATGCAACCTTTTCCCTGTCTCCCTATCTCTAGTTGGACTGAGTCCCAACAGCAAACCAGAGTTCCTGTACTACATGAACGAAGGCGTGTACGGGTCATTTGGCCACAAGCTACTGGGAAACATTGTCCCTGTCCCATCTGTGCACAAGGTCAGTATGCTGCCAGGAAACAGTCATTAACAACTGTAATGTTCAGGCAGATCCAGCCTGTTCTGACACTGAGCTTGGAATGTCACTAAAATGCTCTGAATCTGTTAAGTTGATGTATGGATACGTATGGCTCAGGACCCTTTTAAATACTATTAAACGCTTTTGTGTGTGTGCATGTATTCACACGTAGGTGATATGACAACTCTTTTCATAATTTATTGTTTTTTGTGTTGAATGTGGTTTAGTTAGGATCAAAACATACGGATGTGTGGGATGTCTCTAAAGCTCCCCATGCAATATCCCCTAACAAGCCCACTCACCACTATGAGCAGTCCTGTCTTGCTGCCCTCTACTGGCCGTGTCATGGCCCTGTACCTGACATACTGTCTAGTCTCTACACAACCAGCTCCTGATAACCCTCCTCTTACGCAGAAGCCGCTGACTGCAGGAGAGCCGGTATTTCCCAGCAGCCTCTGGGGCCCGTCATGTGACCCTCTGGAGCAAGTGGTAGAGCGCTGTCTGCTACCAGAGCTGGCTGTGGGGGAGTGGCTGGTGTTCAGTAACATGGGAGCCAGTGGCCTGGAGGACTTGAACACCTTCAGCAGTGAAATCAGACCGCCTGTCTACTACACCATCTCCATGGGGGACTGGTAAGGGAGGGTGGGGTGTCTGTTAGGGGTGATGGGAAGGTGTGGGAGACCCCTTGCATCCTACTGTTTCCTGTTCTTGTGTTGTAGTGGATGCTTGTGCTGTGGACATATTTGATACAGATATGTTGCTTTTTGTTGTCGTCCCCTCTAGGTACGAGATGCAGGAGGCAGGATTGTCTCTGGATAGCGCTATGAAGAATTTCTCCCTTGTCCAGCACGGCATGTAAACCCCCACCCCCCTCTTCCTGTCTCACTCTCTCTCCTGGGGTGGAGACCCGCCTCTGCTCCCAGTCTCTCTCACACAAGCGATCCCCTCACCACAAGGGGCTCGGGGCAGAATGTGGTCGACATTCCAACTGCCTTGGGGGAAAATGCAGTGTTCAGCTCATCAGGAAAATTCAAAAGACTTCAGATTTCCCAGAGACAGGAAGCAATTGGTGTTTTTTATTTTTTTAAAATACCTCAATTAAGTGTCTTGGTTAAAAAAAAAAGATATTATCCCCACTTTCCCTTTCCCAAGCGCCTCCCTCCTACTGAAAATCCCTTTCAGCTCTAAGACCAGCCCTGTTTAAACGAGTACATTATGCAACAAAACGGATGACTGCGGAGATGGAACCCACACTTCGATGGGTTTCCGAATCAAATACAGTTTACATACATGTAAAAAAATGATTTTAATTCTATTATGTGTTTGATTAACTGTTGACAGTCTTGTAAATCAGTTATCTGTTCAACATGCTACATCAACGGACGATGATTTCCAAGAGATTTGCTATTTAAAATCAGTATCTGGTTCGGTTCTTTGACCCACCCCTCTTACATAGTAACCTTAATTCAAATTTATGTTGATTGTGACATGAAGACATTAACCCAGTCTTTCTTGCGATTCACTAGTTATTTATTGGATTTGTAGAACACTGGGGAGCATATTTCTGCTCCGACCCCAGAAAGTGTCTCCCTCGGTACAAGCTGTAACTCAATTAGCAGTATTCCCTGATAAGATATCGACGTGTTTTAATGCTACTTGGATATGTGTGCCGTGATTGCCATTGCGACCTCCTGCTCTCGCTTTTCAGAAGGCATGCAAAGGAATTGTTGAGTGTTTTTTTTGGGTGGTTTTCTGCAGCAAAGCCATAGTCTCTTGTCTGAACTCCCAGTTGAGCGAGCGATGGCAAGGCGTGGCGCCAGCGATCGGTACAAGGAGGAAGGTCCAACTCACGAAGCCACGCTGGTGTAACCAGGGTGTTGCACCGCTCATCAGGAACGCTTCCTCCCTACCCTGCCAAGAATGGGGTGCAAACATAAGGCTTCTACGCAACAAGCACCTCTTTAACCACAGTTGCTAGCTCTTTGGCGCAGGTGGGGAGGATAGATCCTGAGGAGTGGGTTTAACTCATTAGAATCGGTCACACTGGAACAAGCAAACCTAAACTCAGCTTGAGAACTTTCTATGTTTTGAGTGCCTAGGGTGTATGGCCCCAAAACTACAGCCTTCTACATACCTGCCACCCTGTTACGTCATCACGTGACTGCTTGGTATATCAAGAATTTGTCAGTTTTGTTTGTTCCTCTAAAGTATAACAGCCGAACAAGCATTTGTAATTGAACTGGACCTTCTCCTGTCGTGTTCTTCTGAGTTCTACAAGCGGCTTGGTCTGCAGCTACATGATCTTAAACAGTATGAGCAAGGTTAGCGTCTGCCTGCAAACACAGGGAGCGCTGCACGATCGCTAAGACTTACTAGGCAAATGCTTAAATATCACAGAACACCTGGATTGTCCGTTTCTGCTCAAGCAATTCCTCCTCATGTCTGTCGAAATGGTGAGTTGTTTGTGGGCAATAACATGGAGTCTTGTACATCTAAATGTCAAAATAAGATTAAGGTGACCTGACTGTACTCCAGTTAGAAGAGAATCCTGCCCCATGTTGAAAAAGTATGTATTGTAAATTACTTTCTGTCTGAAGGCACTAATGGACCATTGCCTGTTTTTGACTGTAAATTGTACTTGTTAAAGTAATGAAAGTGAATAATTTAATACATCTCTTTGAAACATTTCTGCTCTGTGTATTTAATTTTCTAATGTTGAAAATAAACATACCACTATACCACAGCCATCGAAGAGGCAATATAGCAAAGAGTACAAAGTGCCTTGTTGTTCCCTCGTTAAATTTGCAATCCCGCTCCTGATGGTCATAAAATTATATTTATTTATTTAGCATGGAGACACGAACGATTGGTTCCCACAGCACTATCGTCATAGTACGGCAAATACGTGAGAGCCGACTCCTGCCGTAAAACATCAGAGAAGACTGCCTCAACAGAGCCAATGGCTCTGCTTTATGCAAACTGGTTCTGGCGTCACTTCCTACACAGCCATTTTTGTGTTGCAGGACAGGGAATAAATTGGTACAGACACAGTATGTTGATGTATGTATGACTGTTGCTGTTTGTATTGTAGCGGGTGCGTTTTTTTTTTAACGTAACCGGATTTGTGAGCACCACGCATTGTCCACGTGGTTTGAAATCAGTGGCGTTATAGGTTATTGTCATTTGCGGATTGGAAGCTGGTTAGAGGCTGCAAGCTATCCTGTCAAGCATCTTCCATTTGATATCGAAGGTAAGGATACAAGTTCTCCAGTCATGGTAGTAATACAGTATCACCTCCACAGCATATCACAAAGATTGAGCGACGAGAATTACGCCGTAAATGAAAACGACATGTCAAGCCATGGTTTTATAAGAGGATTCTTTGATAGGAGAGATAAGGTTGGCTACGGTACAGCCTAATTAAACACATGATCGACTACATGTCGATCAACAGCCTACTTGGAGCAAAAAGGAAACCATCCAGCGTTCTAATAGTAGAAGTCAAGTTATAGGCGCGTGTTTTAAGATGTAAAAATACCATACAAGGAGTGCATATTTAACCACAGGATGCAAGGTGGTGATGCAATGAAGTTGTATAGGGCCTAGCCTAGTCAGATGCGTCACAAAATAAATCCTATTAAAACAAATGATCATTGATATCATTATATTGTATGAATGACCCATGTGCTCCCTGGTTCATCATACCTTTACAAAACATCTGCTTCATCATAATATACTGCTCTTCTGATGTCCATTGCTTTAGATTGCTTTACAATGTACCAGATTCCTGTTGGAAGTTTGGATGTAATCCGAAAAACCAGGAGAAAGATCAAGCACGTTCTGAGTGACATTGGACTGGAGGACTGTCAGAACCTTCTGGAGGTAGGACTAGGGTTCGTTGATTCTATTCGAGTGGTGGGAACATGTATATTTTAACAATATTCTTTAGCCATAAAATATTATGCGAGCTGTGTGCTTTTGTGTCATGTCTGATATAGGAACTGCAGAATTCTGACCCAGGCGATGATGTTTATCTTGAGACGCAATGGACTGATTTAACAGACGGCTTCAATGGCAGAGGGAGGAAAAAGGTAAAGAGCTGGTAGCTAACTCTAATCCTACTGTTGGACACTGGAAACAAAAAAAGTAAGGTAGATGTTCCGCAAAAATTCCTCTTTAAACATACGTGCCTACAACTGACCAACAATCCCTGTCTGTGTCCCGTTTTCACTTTTGCCTGTGCTCCTTCTCTTCAGTGGATGTATCGCACGGAGGCAATGTGCTGCAGCCTGTGCACGTATCACACACACAACTGGCGGAACTTCAAATATCACGTTCAACGTGACCATGACTATAAGAGGAATGTCTGTGCCCTGTCGCCCTGCCTCTTATGTCCATTTATAGGACACCCCAAAGTTGTCCGAAAGCACGTCCGGCTCTTTCATTCGAACTCGCCAGCGCCGAGTTCGGCGGTCAGTGCGGCAGCAGTGCGGCTGATGTCACAAAAGAAAGGAGAACGATACCGATGCCAGAAGTGCGCCTTTCGGAGCTCTGTCTTGTACGCCATCAAGAAGCATGTTCTCCTCACGCACCTCGGGAGTATATTGCGTCAATTCAGCGGTAAAAGAGTGGACCCGAAACAACCACTCTTGAAAAGATACCACTGCAAAGACTGTCAAACTTCTTTCGACAACCTCGATCAAATGCTCCACCATGTCCTTGTCTCGCCAGCCCACCACTTGGTAAACGTCCACGTGAAGCCCTTCATTGTTGAAAACCGAAACTATCACACTGGCGCGTACCGCGCTCCGGCAAAAAGCCAAGTCCTTGCTAGAACGGCATCGCTGCAGTTGATGAACAGTCTAATGGCCTCGTCGTCGAACAACCAGCTTGTGTCCGCAGGAGCTCCTAACAGCGTCTCCTTCATGTGTGTTCCTGGGAACAGCCTCCCCCCTCAGGCCTCAGCTCTAGTTCAGCTGGCCAGCGCCGAAGCAAAGGGCTTGGTCAAGCGTGGGACTCCCATAACCTTCCAAAGCGCTTCACCCACAAGGACGGGCCCAGCCACGATGCCTTTAGGTGGCATAGGCCCACCTACTGCCAGGCTTGCCGTATCATCCAGTTCTGCTTCCAAGCAGGCTCCGCCCACGGGCGTCCCTGGACAACGTCCCCAGCAGCCGTGGACGCAAGTTCTCCAGCAGCCGCTCATGGTGACCCAGAACCTCCCGCTAAACCAAACCACCCCGCAAGGCACAATGCTGACTTCTCAGTCCCTTTTAAGTCACCTGATTCCCACCGGCAACAAAATAAATGGCATGCCGACATACACATTAGCTCCATTAAAGATGGCGCCACCTGGCTGTGTGGAGTCCCCTCACAATACAGGCAGTCCTCTGCAACCCATAAACCCAACGAGTAATTCCTTACCACAAGCCAAGCGCTGGGTGGCATGTCCCATTTGCAACGAACTATTTCCATCTGACGTCTATGACGTACACACAGAGGTTGTCCATAAGGCCACATCTAGAAATGAAAGCATGGCGGCAAAAGCACCGTTCCTCCGGAAAATGCCGGACAAAACAGTCAAGTGTTTGATTTGCAAAGTCTTGGTGTCTGAAAAGGGGATCCTTGAACACCTGCTGCACGGGCTGGTTTGCATGTTCTGCTCTCAGAAGTTCAACTCGATCAAATCATTCGTTGACCACGCCAAGGAGCACAATCCCAAGCAAAAAGCCTATTGTGAATACATCAGGCGGGAGTACAGACTCTACACAAACAGCTCAGGGAAACTTCTCTTTCCTTACTTTGATATAAACACCACTGCACCCAAGGAGATACTGGGAGACACAGAGCTCAACCTCGCCCTGGTGACCAAATCCCTTGACCTTATCTTCTTAAAGATGCTGCCCATCAGTAGTCATCCGGTGTGTTCCACGCCGATGAAAACGGTTCGTACGCGCTGTTTGTTTTGTGACGAGAACTGCCAAACTCCAGACAAATACCAGCAACACTTGCGACACAAGCACTTTGTAGATACGACTGTCCATGCCATTTTGAAGACTGCAGCATTTAAGTGCATTTACTGCAATGGGGTATACACCGGAAGGGTCACGCAGAGGGCAATCGTGTTTCACTTGCGGCGTTGCCAGTGTGCACCCAAGGAACCGAAAAACACGGAAGAAAGCAGGCCCCCCGCCAGTGGACAACCAGTATCACTGCCTTCTGCTAACAAGCTGCCAGTGTTGAAGCCTTCCCCAAAGCCTCAAAACAATCAGGGGTCTGTGTTTTACTTTGCTCAACTCCAACAAGGACCAGTCCTGCAAGCACCGCTCCTTCAAGCAAAGCTCCTACAAGCCCCCCTCCAACAAGCCCCCCTCCTACAAGCCCCCCTCCAACAAGTCCCCCTCCTACAAGCGCCTCCCCAACAAGCGCCACCCCAACAAGCGCCGATCCAACATACACACATCCTACAAGCGCCCCTCCTACAAGCACCGCCCAAACATACACCGATCCTACAAGCCCCCCTCCTACAAGCGCCCCTCCTACAAGCACCGCCCCAACATACACCGATCCCACAAGCCCCCCTCCTACAAACGCCGCTCCAACAAGCGACACCCCAACATACACCGATCCAACAAGTGCCACCCCAACAAGCTCCTTCCCAAAAAGTGTCGCCCCAACAAGCTCCACCCCAACAAGCGCCGCCCCAACAAGCACCACCCCAAAAAGTGTCGCTACAACAAGCACCAGTCCTACAAGCACCAATCCTACAAGCACCTCTCCTGCAAGCACCTGTCCAAAGTCCAAACCCCATCCCCTGTGAGCCTGAACAATCTGAAGCAGAGAAGCTAAGCAATCTAAGGCTGGAAATGGCATGGAAGGAAGCCATGGAGGCCAACAAGCGAGAGCGTCAACAGAGGGCGGTGATACGCAAAAGACAGGAGCTAGAAAAAGAAATGGCCCACGCTGCGGTCCACCCTGAGATCCAAATCGACCCTACAGTTCAGCTGGCGTTGGACCCCAGCGGGCTGGAGCGACAGGCCCCAGAGAAACGGAAAGACTTCCTAACCAGATACTTCCACAAAAGTCCATACTTGACTAGAAAAGTGTCCGATGAGCTAAGTAAAAGACTGCTGCTCAGCAAGTCTGAGATATCCCTGCTCTTCGGCAACAAGCGGACCAAGTGCATAAGGACCATGCACAAACATACTGCGGCTGTCTTCCTTGGCTTCAACATGGTGGAGTTGAACAAGGTCAGGCATAATCTTCTCATTCCAGAAGTGGTTGCAGCAGACCTGGATGAGACAGAAGAACTAGCGAAATCAGACGAAACAACTGACATCTCTGATTCGAAAAAACAGTCGGAGTCTGAGGAGATCGCAAAGGAAGAAGAGCCTTTGGAATCAGACCGTGCACAACTTTTATAGGCTGTAAATACCAGATCAATGAGAAAGACTTAGTTGTATGTACAGAACCAGCGAGAAGTTTGGACACATTTTCATGGGATGATGTTTCCAAACTTTTGACTACTATTGTACACGTCGTGTTTCTCAACAGAGTTTTTCCTCGGTATGTTGCCATGGTGCTGTTTGTTGTTGCTGTTTACGAGGTTCCTAAACTCCATTTTGATTTCGGCACAGTTCGAAAATGTTACTTTAATAGTTGATTTGGGACTTCTGCTGAAAGGAGCATCTAACTCTGCATCTCATTTAGCATGTAAGAGTTTCTGTTCAGTCATCCTACTGACATTTCAAATATAAATAAATACCATGTTTATACATGTCAAAAATGATAAGGGGGGTCCTTGTTGGTATGTTAACTATTTGCACACAAAAAACAACTTTGTTTTGAGGTCTCATTTCCAAGATATTGTATCTTTATTGGCTCTTTGTTCATTATATTGCCCAGTTAACAATAAAAACCAAGTCTATTCAACTGTGTAATTTACTGTGTTCATTAAGGCTTACAACAAGATGACCTTCTCTAGCAACTGTGTTGAAAACGGTTTGATTTACCCATTTCATTTGCTCTTGCCCAAAGTGATGGAGCTAGTTAGCGCTTTTAATTCTTTCATTTTGGCATAAATAGTCCTCCATAGTTGTCCAGATGTATATGTGTGTTGTGAAAAAAAATATGAACAATGGTCATCTGTAACTCCCAGCATTGAGTTTATTGTATGCTTATGTTCCACCAATGTTAACTATTTTTAAAAATGTAACAAAGGTTGTACTGGCATTTTTATATATATGTTCTTTATAAGAAAATCTAAGAAATACAAAATAATTACAATCACTATTAAAAGTTTTTTTTAAAGCAAAGTACAAGCTCCCTCTTTTTACCAACACACCTTTAGAAGGTCACTAAACAGCGCTGCATTGCTCATCAAATTTACCCAATCCAGTCAGTACTGACAGTCCAAGCTTTCAGTCCATCCAGCCCAGCTGATCATGCTGCTTCTGAGCAGCTTCTACTTCAGGACTGTAGCAATCTGGTCCAGGATGGAGGGACCACTGTAGTTGTTGGTCTCCACAGCCTGCAGACGCTTCTGATACTCTGAAGGAAGATTGTTCTGCTGGGCACCTAAACACACCACCTATACAACAAAGCACAGCGCTGAGCCAATCTCTCAAGAGCTGTGAATGAAGATGGGTGCCAAATGTTGCAGTGATGATTTCCTATGAAAGATTGTCTCAGAGAGAGAGCATGTTTTCCTTCAGCTGCTTATAATAGGTTCAGGAGTCGGTGTACACTAGGGCCTTGACTGCTGCCATATGATAGGAGTAATATACTGTATGTGTGTCTGTGTGTTACCTGTTTGTACTGTGGGGAAGGAGGACAGGCATGGAAGTGGTTCATCTGATAGGTGCGACAGAACACCGGGCCACCATCCGTCTCCACGGTCACTTGAAGAGGGTTGTACATTCCCATGTCCACCCCTTCCTGCCTACAGGCGCAAACACAGTCAAGCGGAATTATCTTCATTCTGGCCTATCTGGCCGATTGTTCTCATCAATCTACAATGTGTGCATGAAAGGAGTTTGCTGGAATACATGGAACTCACTTGTCCAGGCTACCAAGGTGTTTGTTGTCCATTTTCCAAACCACCCCCCATACCTCCAGACCCGGGCTGTCCTCGATGGTAGCCACTCCACCATGCCACCGGTTATCCACATGCTCCCCCCACAGCCCAAAGTTCAACACATAGTCCTACAGATAAAAACCCTGTTCAATCAACTAAGCAAATTCAGTCTCTTTACTTGTATGGTTAATGTTTTCCTTCCTGAATTCATATCAACCATGCCCAAAACACTACAGCTGCCTACATGCAAACAAGATTATCACTGAGAAGTTACACAACTGCCAGTTCTACTGTAGTTTTAACAGCTGGTTAAAATGAGTGAGAGTATGTTCATGAATTTGTTGACATAACACAGTAGGCTACCAACCTTTAACCGACCCGTGCACTGAAATATCGCAGATGGGTTTGCCAACTGTAGTCTTTCTTTCAACAAATTGCTCCCAAAAGCAAAATACATGAAGTGACCATTGTCAGACATGTTTTATGGAAAGCTCTAGCATTTAAAAGACAGGGGTTATGCCAACTAGATAACTGTTTTCACTACCCCCCCGGTACTGGTCTTCTTTCATTGATGTTATAGCAGACTACAACCATAATTGACGAGCATCATTGCCACCTACTGTCCAGGAGTGCAACTGCCTTCATCCTTCCTGTAGACCAGGTTTTGATAAATCTCTGTTTGATAAGGCACCCATACCACACATCTGTTTCTTAAACTCACTTGGAGGAACACGCTCACAGTCATGTCCTCACCGAAGCAAAAACCTAAATATTGTATTTTAGTGTTCTGTAACAGTCTCAGGTTAGTATGTCATTTGGTTAGGCAAGAAGATGTTTATTCTCAATTTTATAATGAGATTGCAATAAAGACGCTTACTGTTTTTTAATCCAAAGGAATATTTTAATGTACAAAATAAAAAACAAGGAGTATGAATTCACAGATTTCCTTTGACAAAACGAGAAGAAAAAAAAAAGTCCTGTACAATCAGTGGGAGGTGATTGAGGCTGTGTTGACAGATTATCTCCTTGGCCCACCTCGGCCTCTGCCTCTTCCCCTGCCACGCCCCCGGCCTCTGCCTCGTCCACGTCCAGCCACTGCAGAGGAAAGACAAAGAGAGTGGTCAGTGTTTGCTTCAGCTACTGAAAACCTGACAAAACCACTGTCCTTACAGTGCTACTAAGCCTGTCTACAGTCAGGCTTCACCACAGACCAACATTGAGCTGTAGCATTTCCCTGGGTGGGTAGCAGTCACTGAAACCTTCTAAATGGCTCTGGAGCTGCTGTGTGAACACAACCCGCACAGACCTCAAGGGACTATCTACCATTCATGGGAAATGTCCCCTGTAAATATCTCCAGAGTTGTCAGCTCTTGCCTGAAGCCACAGATCAATAACCCAGACTGTTGAGGAGGATTTGCTAAGTTTACCTTGTTCAGAGTTACTGACATGTTTTCACTGGGCCAGATAAAATGTAAAGAAAGCGCCAAATAGATCAGATTAAAAATGTGATTTAAATCACTGATCCTCAAGGCTGATCATCCCTATACTGTATAAAAAGCCTGTTTCAATCTGGCTTCAATGTCTTCAAACTCATTTGAGTCTTGAAAATTGACAAATATCTTCCACAATGATGACACTTGAAATGTACTGTTGATGGTTTTGAATGAGTATTCAACTACCTACAAAACACTAAATATTGTTGACAGATCATTGTTTTACAGATGAAACAAAAAGGAGTTTGATCCATGTTTCCATCTCCTCGCAATTTCTGAGTTCCAAGGATGTCACCTTAGAACAAGGCTGGAGATGCCAGAGGAGCGTGCTCCAGGTGTCAAGAGGACCAGGATCTTGTAAGGAGTCATAGCTGTGGCTAGCAAGCTAGCACACTGGTGAAGAGTCATAGCTGTGGCTAGCATGCTAGCAGTAGTGGAACATTTCTCCACCAACACTGGCATATGTCATAAACTGCAACAGAACTTAAACCACGACAATGGTAAACGAGAACAACATTTTGACACCTTTCGCGTCCATGTATGCTACAGTAAAAAAAACAACAAAACTGTATATTAAACATTATTATGCCATACATCTCAGGCCTAGTCTAGCCTACTGTAGTTTGGCAAAAGCATAAACTGGAGCTTGGCACGGTGGATTTTCACGTTGTTGTGATCTGGCAGCTCCAGCTGTCCAGCCCTAGCCAAGACACATGGCCTTTGGAAATAAACCCCGCCTCCTACGCCAAGCACCTTCTGTTAACCAACCTCAACCTTTCGTTGCTCCCTTTCTCTTTCCACCTGCCACTTGTGTGTTTAGCTCACCTGCTTCTCTCTTCTTGGACTTGACTTTGGGCTCTATGTCCACCAACAGGGTGTCCAGCGGCAGGCTGTCTGGCAGGATAAAGTAGCGGATGTTGTTGCCACGGATGCTGAGAGACTCCAGCTGGGTTGGTTCCCTGTTCTTCAGGGTCATCTTCACCGCCTTCAGGTGAGTGTTCATGCTCACATCCACACCTAAGGACACACGCACCAGTCATGAACTGCTTATTGAATGGTGTCATCACAAGAGACAACGTGAAATCAGTTATTTTAAAATTCCACTGACACATGCTTTGAGTATATCTATTTACAAGCTTGCTTCCATCTTTTTGCACAATAGGTGCACCTACAATGGAGACGAGACCAGAAGTCACCATGGGCCAAGCTAACAAGGCGAGATTCCTTACCTGTAATAGTGCCGTGGACTTGGGTACCATTTTTGAGTTCGATGGTCACAGTCTCGTGACTGAGTTTCATCAAAAAGCTGTGATAGGTAAAGATTTTATTTGAAATTACACACCCTTGAACAGCAGCAAGCCAAGTAATTAACGGTCGCTTACACGATGTTTGGGATAGACGCTAGCTAGCTACTTCTCTTCCTTGTTTCCTGCAACAAAGTGTTCTGCAAGCCAGCTACTATAGCCTACTACACTGAGATGGATTCCTACAAATCAAGCAAGTGTGGTACTTAACACACACATTTATTGAGTGCATTGAACATTGAAACGCAAGCAGGAAGATGATTACGTATAAAATAAGAGCTAATTTCTTCTTCGTGAACGGCTAACTTGGTTGCCGCTTCCCGCCTCGTACTCAAAACAATCAGACAATATCGAAAATCTAAACCCATCCAGCGCAACCGTGCATTTTTCCTCAATGTACATCATAGTACATGATAGAACAGTATTTCATGGTAACACTTACCGAACTAGTTTCATGTTAGTGATGGACTGTACAGACAAATCCTTCACCAAAGTTTTTAAAATTGCAGCGTACAAGTGAGAACACAGGCCGCCGATGAATGAAAAACGTTTGGGACGCAGAAATATTACGTCATTAACAGCGACTTTACAACCTACTTCTTGTTCTCTTGGTTTTTACGACAGTTGGCATCTATCGTGTTGCAATACTGCCACCTCCTGGTTTATTCACACCCAGCACAATCCAGACTCGTACAAGAATCCTTCCAGAAATTCCAATTTCTTCGGCTTTGTCCAACTAAACAACTTTCCAGAATGTTTTATCCCCACTCCTGACAATTAATTTTTCTTATTTTTTATGAGAAAGTCTTGTCATTCCGTTTCATATGGATTATAATGAATTAATGTTGTACAGTTTGCGATATGAATTCACACAAACCATTTGTATGCACTCCCATCATATGGGCCGGACTGTTTCATATAATGTGTACTGTGTAACATTCTTTCTCCACCAGAACCCACCCTATTTTTTATTACATGCAGATTTAATCTATTTACCAGTTGATGCTGTTGTTGACTAATATTCCTCCAAGTAATGCTTTTCCGCCTCTCATTTTGAGAACTTGATATGTAGACCTGTTGTATTAGCCTGCTTAACTCTCCCCTTTCTTATGACCTTATGTACCCACATCGAAGTGCTACAAGATGATGTAATTGGATGTCCCTTCAACGTTTGCATACTGTATGCAAAAACAGACCAACACCCATATAAGCCTTCCTACCTTGTTAAGAGTGAGTTGGATGCCAGCTGTTTGCGATTGGTTGACAAGGCAGAAATATTCGCTACAATCTTTGTCTTTGAATGTCAATGTACATCAACCAAACCGTAGTGACGTGCGTGGTATGTAGATATAATATATAATATTCTGACGAGCTAGCATAACTCTCCACAATACATAGCCTATTGCTAGACAATTATTGTGTTAAAAGAATCTGCAATAATACATGTTCTTTTTTTATTGAGAGTAAACTTTGCACTGATACTTTCACTTACAGTAGGCCTATGGTTCACACATCAAACACTGCCTCCTTTTATTATGGACTGATCAGGAATGTATCAAGTATAGAGTAAGAAGCGCAAGCAGGCCTAACATTAACATCTGTAGTTGTTTAAAGAACACACAAATTAACTGGAGTAGAAAATATGACGGCGTTGACACATGAAAAACAACTTGGAAAAAACCTAACATGTAGGCTACAGGATTCAACTGCTAAACTAATTATCCAGATTTAGACAGCGACCCAGCGTCTGTTTCGCATACGAACGAGCATCCCAATGCGCCACATGTAGAGCTTCATACACACCCTGGCCTACTCTCCATTTGTGTTGATAACAGCACTGATGGCACTCACTATCATCGGTTTGGCGGAATGTTCATCTCAATGCATCAACTCAATTCTTTTAGAACAAGTGCATTGCTCTTTTGGACCACGCTACCCCTTTTCCACCAAACATGGCACGGGTTCGGTTCCAGTTCGTGAACCAATGAACCGTTCGGAGGATGCCGACCAAAAAAATGTATGGATTCATAACTCCAAAAATTGGTACCCAGCTGGAACCAAAAATAGGATATTTTCCCTGACCTGAAGTTATAACTGTCACATCAGTGGGCGTGTCTACACGTTGGACAGAAAAGAGGTGGTGGAGAAGACAGGTGAGAAATCAACGGGGTAAGAGTAGTCTGCCGACGTAACCTAATGCTTGGTGTCGTTCGTCGTCTCCTGAGTTTCAGGAAAAGCTAGACGGTAGCATGAAAAAGAAGGAACAAGTCGAGGAGTTGGATTAGGCTGGGTTCACTCAGACGTAAAGACAAATAATCAGCCCCCGTAAAAGAGAAACAAGAAGAATTCGCCCATTGTTGATGACTCATCATTGTTTACAATGAATCCGCTCCAAACAGGTGAAAACACAGGCTGGTTTGCTACATAGCACCAAGGTTCCAAGAATCCTGAACGGTGAAAAAGGGGGTCTCAAAAGGACAACCGTATCTGAAAGTGTCGCCCTTGTGCCCAACAGTAGCATGGGAGTAAGGCCTGGTTTTGTTTTGTTTTTGCATAATAAAACCTGCTCCAGGTACACTTTGACAAAAGTAGAAAAAAAATCATTAAAAAAGTAAGTAAAATCATTAAATAAGAGGGCCAATTAAGAGTTGTATATGTATATTGCAATGCATAGTGCAACATTTTCATTGACAGTTGATGCATTAAGGGGAGATTCAAAACCGTCCCACATGGCAGATGCTAACATTCTCATATCAACACAAAGCAGAGAATATCACACTCTTGTACTCACAGATCAGACATCAAATAGTAGCACTCCAGAAACATCAGGGGGGCTTTTGCCGATCAATGTTTTGACTGTGGCGAGAGACATTTGCCAAGAGCAGCAACTAACCCACTGAGAACCATGACGACTGAATCACAAAAGAAGGTCGACAAGTTAGCACAATATTCAGATGCCGCAATGGACATGTTGGGACCAAACAAACAGAACAAAACATGGCTGGAGTGTTGAAATGATTGATTCCTCAATGAAGCCCTGGTCAGTCTTTGATTTTGAGTCTTTAGTTTAGGGAGCATCCGTTTTTTTGTTGTTGCCAGATACGTTATTAAATATGTTATGCCAACCCCAGCTGTTGTGCTACAGGGTGTAAACAAGAGAAGTTGGTATACAGTTACGTATCAGTAGTACTTGGTTTGTACCGTCAATGTTGAACCTTTTTATATGGCAATAGACACCTAACATATGTGCAGTCATTGATCATTTCAACATTTGAGTGCCATTTCATAAATGCGGAGAGAAACATAAATATAAATAAATCAAAACGGGTTATAAATAATGATTTGAATAAAAAGGCACTCAGACTAATAGCGCTGGCCTTTCTGGAAAATGAGATCTAATCTCCACAAAGTGAACCTGTAATAGAGATGGAGTGGGGAAAAGGGGGAAAAAAAGGGGAGGAAATTGGCAAAGGGCCCCTCATCTTCTCTCAATCACCACCAAGGTGACAACATACTGTTCAAACAATACTGTCTGTTTATCAGTAGTATCAATCAATATAAAGTCCAAGTAAAATCTGACAACCCCCTAGCCCACTTCACCATGCCCATGCCTCATGACTCTACTGCAGGACTGGCCCTTTGATGGCGATCCTTTCTACTCATGCCACTAACCACTCAACACAAACCCCTTTCAATTGGAAATATACGGCTAGGCTACTACAAGGACCAAAGTGCACGTTTCATCTTAACCTCTCTCTCTGCTGCAGGTCAGAAAGCCTCAAATCCAAAAATGTCGATGTTTTTGAGTTTTTTTTTCTTCATTAACAACAAGGGAGAAAGGAAGTCGAAAGGAAGAGGCGGCCAGAACAGAACAAACCAAAGTAAATGAACCCAAACATGTCATGGAACAGCAACCGTTTTCAAGACTCATTTCATACACTTCATAGTAGGCTCTATTTAGAACTTTGTTTAGTTTCCAGAGGGGTCTGCTTGCTTTCGAAGCAGCTGGAAAAGGCTCTTTCCGTCGCACGGATCATGACATCATCAAAAGTGGACGCCCGACAGCATGACTCGTCCCTCTCACTTCCTCCATCCTGTCTCTGCTCATCTTTCCTTCTTTGTCTGTTGAACAAAATCGATCATCCGTGGGCCGTCGTGCCAGGCGTGCTCGCTCACATCTACCCCCCCAGGTGGCAGAATCTGACAGAGGGATGCGGGCTACTTCAGTGGAGCTCATGGTCCACCTCCATGTGAGCGTCGCCTGCGCCGAGCGAATGCGTGTCTGCTACATCTAGCAACAGGTCCACACACTCTTCCCTCTCCTCCTCCTCCACCCCCTCCACACACCTCTCGCATTCCAGCTCCAGCGTGCTGGGTCTCAAAGCTTCAGGGTTCCCTGGACAGGGGGACCATGCCTGGCCTCTCCCTCCCTCCGGTTCACTGTCCTGGGGCTGTTGGACCTGTGGCGGGGCCTCCATGCCGTGAATGGAGGAGGTCTGGGCGTCTGGCTGGTCCTCTGCTTGGTCTTGCGGGGAGAGTTCCGGGGAGTCTGTCTCCGTGGTTGGCGGGGTGTCTGAGGGCAGCAGACTCATGTCCTGGGGGCAGTTCTGCGGATGGTACCAGGCCATGATGGTGTCCAGCAGCTGGGTGCTAGCCGTGGAGTCCAGAGGCTCCAGGCAGTTGGGGTCGCTAGGAGTGAAGGCGCCCCCTGGGGGAACCACTGGAGACAGCAGGAGGTCTGGGAACGAGAGGCACAGCTGGACATGAGGTTGGGGGAGAGGGGCTGGATTGTGGTCTAGGCTGCAGGGCGCAGCGTGATTGGGGTCGTGGTTGTCTTCTGGTGAATACGGGGTTGTAAAGTCAGGGTTAGGGTTGTGTGTGAGTGTGCAAGGTTTAGGATAGTCGGGGTTGGGACTGGGTTTGGCGTCGAGGGCGTACGGTGCGGTCCGTTCCAGATCAGGGGCGTACAGGCTGGGATGGCAGTGACTCTGGTTGTGATTGCGGTCATAACTGTGGTCCGGAGTTCGAGCAATTCCAGCGTTTCGGTCCTGCGTGTATGCCGTGATTAAGGTGCTAGGGTCCACGTGGTCGCGGTTGCGGTCGTAACTGCGGTCGGCCGGGATGGGCAGGCGGTTGTAGAGGTGTTCGAGGTGTGGGTAGGGCTTGGCATGCGTGTAGCCATGTTCCAGGTGGTAGGGCGTCGTGATAGTCCCCAACTTCATAAGGCTGTCTCCCAGCTCCAGCAACTCCCCGCAGAGGGTGGGGGGAGGTGGAGGAACGGGGAGGGTGTTGTGGGGAGGGGGGAGGGGAGGCGTGCTATCTGTCCTGGACGGGGGGCGGGGGGCCTCTGGGAGAGAGACAAGGAGGGAGCCAGACGCCCCCTCAGTCACAGTCGCCCCCTCCCCCACCCGGGCACCGCCCACTCCTCTCTCCGCTATCCTTTTCTCGGTCACCCTTCTCTCCAGCTCCAGCGCGGTGTCCATTTCCAGCCTGGTTCCCCGGTCCTCCCGCCCTCCCTCTGGCCCCCTGTCTCTCCGGGCCTCCTGCAGGGAGAGCTGTATCGCCAGGAGGATGTTAGGGTCGTCTTCGTCCATTGAGCCCAGTGCTCGCCTCCTCCCTTCTGCAATCCTCTCCTGGCCTTCTGTCACAGCACGCACGCGCGCACGCGCACACGCACACGCACACACACACACACACTTTAGGTTCAATTGGATGGATGCATTTGTGTTTGACATGAGCTGAGATCAACCTGGAAGAATCCCGAAGCACATTTCTTGTGTGTTTATGTGTGTATGTGTGTGTGTGTTCAGTGTGGCAGGGTACCTATGCTGTCGCTCCTCCTGTTGGACTCTGGCGTGTTGCTGTTGCTTCTGAGGCTGTGTAGACTGAGCATGTCTCCTCTGCGTCTCTGTCTGTGTCTACGGCGGTACTGGATGTCTGTATACTCCTGCACGGCAACACAGACGTCACTGACCTGAATGCTAACCCCAACCACCACATCCGCTCCGGAACAATTTATCAAGATTATTCACTTAGGGCAGTTAGATGTGGAAGATGTCTGGTGTGTTGTGTGTGTTTGTGTTGTGTGTGCTTGTGTTGTGTGTGGGGGTGGGGAGGTACCTGTGTCTGCCTGTCTCTCTGTTCTTCTCCAAGCACAGAGTGACTCCGTAGCATCTTAACACACATACAGCAGACATCAGCAGCAGATATTGTAGGTGTAGGGATAGGCATACTAATCTTACAAAAGCTAATATGTATCAGGTACGTGACTGTAGTTGCAATGTGTACTCCATGAAGAAATGAGCATTACAACTGCAAGTGGGCAGCTCAGGTGTACCAGTGTGTTTGCATGTTTATTTGAGCTATAGCGATGATTTATACAATGTTTGTCTTATCTTACCTCAGGGGACGCGAATCCAAGATACTCCCAGTCCCAGGAACCAGCAGGGAAACTGGAACACACAAGTTACGTGCCGACACATTATGCATGATACAAATATAGTACAATTACTCAAATAAATTACTTCATCCTGTAATAATAGTTCCTGACCCATATGAACTACTATACTTTGAAATGCTATTTATGTCACAGAAATGAGTATTTGAGAAATGGAATAATACACAACTAAGTAGAACCTATTGTGAAATCTTTACACAATATGTATATGAAGTGAGTTGTGCTGGCTGCTGGGTCAGATGGAGTTTGATAGTGTGCAGTGGGTTTTACAGTCAATATTTTGTCAGTATTGAGTATCCTCACTTCCTGGTCAGGGTCTAGCGTCGAGTCTCCTCACTTCCTGGTCAGGGTCTAGCATCGTGTCTCCTCACTTCCTGGTCAGGGTCTAGCATCGAGTCTCCTTACTTCCTGGTCAGGGTCTAGCGTCGAGTCTCCTCACTTCCTGGTCAGGGTCTAGCATCGAGTCTTCTTACTTCCTGGTCAGGGTCTAGCATCGAGTCTCCTTACTTCCTGGTCAGGGTCTACTACTGAGTCTCCTTACTTCCTGGTCAGGGTCTAGCATCGAGTCTCCTTACTTCCTGCGAGGTGCCTCGGGGGAGTCGTTGGGTGCCACGCCCCTGGCGACGGACGCCAGGAACTCCGCCCTCTTCTGCTGCACTAGCTGCGCGGCACTGACAATCTTGTGGCAGGGCGTCCTCAAGTACGGCCTATTAACCTTCTGTGCCAAGTCCTCCACCACCATCTCCAGATCCGTCTGCACAGGTGCCACAGACACACACGCAGGACACAGAACATACACTTGCATGAATACTTAAACTCCTGCCAAGACCGAGGTGAATTCTCTTACTCCAATGTATGTTTGGAGGACACCTGTTTCGAAGTCTGATAGATTTGGGAGCTAACAATAATAGACCCCATCTTCTAGAGCGTAAACGGTTGCGACTGTGCGTCGTCGTCGACACGCACCTGCATGAGCTCAAAGATCTCCTTCTGCGTGCAGCGCGGCTGGAGAAAGAAGCCGTAAGGGTAAGAGCACTTTAACACGCGCCGCGTTTTCAACAGCTCGCACACGCCGTCCTCGATGAACCTGGTGTCTGGGGAGGCACCCTCACCTGGAGACACACACACACGCAGACACACACCTTAGGACATGTCATGTCATGTACAGTCAATGCATCATAGAGAAGAATTGCAAGATTCCTCACGTCCGATGAAGGCTCTGCTAAGTTGCTCCATTTTCTCTTTGGCTGTTTTCAGTAGTTTCTGCTCCAACTGAAACCGACAGAAACCAAAACAAGCAGTGTGAACATGTGTTGCTCCACTAAGTCCAGGGTGGATATTAAAGTGGTTCCGGAAGCTGGCGTTGGCAGCGTGTGCACGTTACCCTGTAGCTGTGTTCATGGTTCTTGTAGCGTGTGTAGTAGTGCATGAAGCGGTCCAGTTCCTGAAAACTCTTGTGCTTCTTTTCAGCCTGGAACAAAGAAGACTTCATGAACAATCTGCTCGGTGTCAAGTGCAGGAACATCAACGTGTGTTTGTATGGATAGATTTCAGGGTGTTGTAACTAGGGGGAGGGTCCAAAACCGTCAGCACCACACTGGCGGTTCAGAGCCAGACCTAGCAGGCTGGTCAGGACCCATGGATAGACACCCTATCAGAGGAGGCAGGGACCCCTCTGGTTGTGTGTGTGTGTGTGTGTGTACCTCCACCGTCATCTCCTTGGACTGCTCCTCCAGCTGCTGGATGACCTCGTAGCGTGTGCAGCGGTAGTATCCTCCTGTGGACGAGCTGTGCTTCTTCCACTCCTCCAGGCAGATCCAGCAGAAGTCGTACTTACACTGGGGACACAGGGCCACGTTAGACTAGCCACGGCAGACTAGCCACAGCAGACCTGGCGCATCAGACTAGCCACGGCAGACCTGCCACATTAGACTAGCCACAGAGCCTGGCTGAGCCCAGGTCCCAAACTAACAAGTTGACACGAAAACAAGTTGCATTTCCAGGAAGGGCGTCAGTGTTCTCAAAACAGCAGCAAGTATTACGTATTGTACACCTTTAAATATACAGTATCCACATTGCTACAGCTTGGCATTGTATGATTATATTAGAAGATGTGTGTATGCATAAGCGCACCTTGGCACACTGCATGTGGTTGCAGCCCTCATTCTTCTGAATGGGGGACTTGCAGTTGGCACAGGGTTTACAGTTCGTCAGCAGCCATAGGCAGTTGGCGGCATCCTCGTAGGCCTCGCTGACACCAGCCACTGTGAGGGGGGAGACACACACACACACACACACACACACACACGCATGTCTACATGGGCCTCACGTGCAGAACACCACCTGTTAACAGACAGAAGGGGCTTGGTCCCAGCCCTGTGTGAGGACGTGCACACGTACGCTCCTCCGGCTTCATCTCCGACACCTTCTGCAGCCACATCCTCCACGTGTCACAGTCACACGGCTCGTGGGCCTCCCCAAGGCACTCCCTGCAGGGGGGGAGAGAGGAGAGAGAAGGAGGATTTAGAGACATGCAGAGAAACACAACATACCTCTATGAGCATGTGCGTGCGTCTGTGTACCAGCAGAAGAGGTGTCCTTTGCCACAGTCGACGGCGGGGGAGGGCAGGAGGGGGAAGGCGTCGGAGGTGCCGGGGCCGGGCCTGATCAAGCGGACGGCTCGCTCACAGCGCACCGCCGGGCACCAGCGGATGGCAGGGTTGTTCTCCACAAACGCCTGAAGGAGCAGGAGGAGGAGCGAGGACGGGAGGAGAGAGAGAACACGAAAGAGACAGAAAGAGGTGGGGTGTTTATGGGTAGGGGTTGAGGCAGGGGTGGAGAGGGAGAGGGAAGTCAGATTGGTCATGGATGATAGCCGACAGGCATGATAATAGCTCGTTAGTGGTTAGAATGTGGGTGTGTCTCAATGCAAGTATGCACTCTGTGCGTGTTCTGGACACACACTATGCCTATGTGCCCAGTGTTTGTACCTTGATGTCGAACTGCAAGTAGCGCTGGTCCATCTCTCGAGACACCACACTCTCTATAACTTGGACTGGCACAAGCTGGTAGCACTCATATGCTGGGCATAAGATGTTGTGAGCCTCCCCTTCCTGGATCTTCACATTCAGGAAGCTGACACGCACACACACACACACACAAGAAACGTAGTCCCCTCATTAGCCTTTTTCACATGACATCTTTCCAGTGTCCCTAGGACACACCTAGGTTCCACTGGCACTTACCCTTCCCAGCATGCTCGGCAGAACTCGTGGCCACAGGACATCTCCACAGGGTCCTCGAACACGGAAATGGAGCACAGGCAGATGCCACACTGCAGACACACATAATCAACCTCTCACAAACAGACTCCCACTAGAAAACACATTGACTCAAAAAGCTCTGTTAGCGCACAGCCCCCCACCTGGGCCAGGCTCTCATCCCCTGGAGTGAGGCAGCTGTCGGTGGGGGAGGTGAGGGTGAGGGTGAGGGGGGAGCGCGGGGTGCGCGGGGATGGTAGCGTGTCCCATGCGTTGCAGCCGCTGGGAGGCGGGGCCGGCATCGACACCCCAGAGCGCTGGCAGCAGTCCTCAGGGTCGGACATCCAGGCTTCCAGAAGCTTCTCCCTGTCCCAGTCTGCAGACAGGAAGTGAGGTCAGGTCTCACCCCACAAGAGGGAGGGCTGCTCTGCTGGATACTAGAGGTGCTTTTCTCCAGAACTCTACGGTCAAATCACAGCTGTACTGAATGACAGTTATTATGAAAGGTGGAGTAACATCCTGAAGGAATGAGTACAATGGAAGGAGGGTGTGAGTGACGGAATGTGATTCTTTTCAAGCGATATCATCGTGGATATTTCTTGCCCAGTTCCATCAGATACGTGTGATCTGATAACACAGGCCTTTGTATCACCAGGACATTCTTAGCGTTCTACCCTCCGACAGCAAGCACTGAACATGCAGCCATGACGCAATATCTTGCCGTCACTCCAGAACCCTCACATCGACTGAGGAACATGGTTACACCCAGACTGTATCTGACAGGCATACTTTCATGTGGTGAAAACACACACACACACGCACACGCACACACACACGCACCGTGAGCTCGAAGCAGGGCCTCAGCGGTGAAGAGCGGGGCCTGCAGCATGTCTGCCGTCTCCACTATCAACATGTCCTTCAGTTTCCTCAGGTCCTGCAGCTTCAGTCCCTCGTACGGCTGCAGGTGCAGATGGAAACACTGAGTCAAGTCGGGGGTCAGACCCAGGAGGGGTTCATCACCTGTGTAGTCCTAACTCTGTAGGACTAGGTGAATATGAGGTATATAAGAGCTAGTCCTAACTTAGTAGGACTAGGTGAATGTGAGGTATATAAGAGCTGGTCCTAACTTAGTAGGACTAGGTGAATATGAGTTGTATAAGAGCTAGTCCTAACTCTGTAGGACTAGGTGTATGTGAGTTGTATAAGGGCTAGTCCCAACTCTGTAGGACTAGGTGAATGTGAGCTATATAAGGGCTAGTCCTAACTTTGTAGGACTAGGTGAATGTGAGTTGTATAAGGGCTAGTCCAAACTCTGTAGGACTAGGTGAATGTGAGCTATATAAGGACTAGTCCTAACTTAGTAGGACTAGGTGAATATGAGTTGTATAAGGGCTAGGCCTAACTCTGTAGTACTAGGTGAATATGAATTGTATAAGGGCTAGTCCTTACTCTGTAGGACTAGGTGAATGTGACTTGTATAAGGGCTGGTCCTAACCCTTTCGTTGAACATGAGTTGTATAAGGGCTAGTCCTAACCCTCTAAGTGAATGTGAATTGTGTTACTGTTGGCTCTACGAATGAAAGTAGGTGAAAGTTGAACTTGTCATCTCCCCCTCCCCCCTTCCCTCCCTCCCTTCCCCCCAGGCTTGTGAGCTCTACCTCCTTGCAGCGCAGCGTGTTGCCGTTGGAGCGCGTGCTGTTGCGGGTGAGAGTGTGCTGGGAGAACACCATCTGCGACTCCAGGCTGAGGGCCAGGTCTGTGTGGTGGCAGCGCTCCGCGTGGTCGCACGGGGTCAGCTTATCCTCATCCTCCACAAACAGGTTAGCCTCCGCCTGCACCAGCAACTAGGAAGGAGAGGGGGAAGACAGAAGGTGGTGAGGGTGAGGGATGTGGAGAGGTAAGGGGTGAGGGGGGATACAAGGCAGGGAAGAAGGGGATGGGAGGAAGGGTACTTATATGCCAGGAGTGAACGTGGTGGTGTTTCAGGTAAAGCACAGGTCACGCGGGCTCTCGGCCTCACAACACAGGCGCACAAACTCACACACCCCTCCAAACCCACTCACACTCCTCCGAACCCATACTCACACACCTCCACACAGCTCTTCATGCCTGCAGCAGCAGCATAGTGCAGGCAGGTGCTGCGGTGGTTGTCTGTGGCGTTCACGTTGGCCTTCTCATACTGGCCCCTGTCCAGACGTGCTCCGGTCCAGCTCAGGATAATCTGAAGGGGGTGTGTACACACACACACACACACACACACGTACGCACGCACTCAACAAATGATGCTTCTGAAAGCACTCGTTTTCTGCGCCTGGTGACCCTGATAGTTGTGTGTCTGTGTTGAGTACCTGAAGGCAGTCAGCCCTGCGCTGCTCGTCTCTCTGGGGGCGGGCCAGCCGGGGAGACAGCGCCCCCTCTGGCAGCAGCAGGATCTGGGGGCCCTGGCACAGCACGTGGAGACATGTCTCGTTGTGGACATTTCTCTTGTTGGGGTTCCCCTCTTTACTGAACAGGAATGACCTGGGTAGGGAGGGGGAGGGGGGGTAAGAGAGAGGCAGACAGAGAGAGACAGGGAGAGACAGAGAGGGGGGAGAGAGAGAGAGAAACAGAGAGAGAGACAGAGACAGAGACAAAGACAGAGTAGAGGGAGCAAGAGGAGAGGTTATTAAAAACTCTAAACAACACTGTCAAACAAAGGGGCCATTATAAAGTTACTGTTTTAAAGTGCTGCAGCTGCACTCTTAAAAAAGAGAGAGGGAGGGAGAGAGAAAGAATTAGGGCATCAGAGGAAGAGGAAAAAGAGAGGGAGCAATGGAGGGAGAGAGGTTGTTCACTATTCTCTGCTCTAAGTGTAAAAGATAATGGATGAACGTACGCCCTCACATCCCAAAAAATAAGCTTACACACACTCCCACCAAATAAATCTAGCCCCATCACAAACAAACTGCCACTGCAAAACTGCATAAGTCATTAAACAGCTCCCATTTGTCTATCAAGGCCTCCATTTCCTAATTACATCCTACCATACATTTCCATCCCTCTCTCCATCCCTCCTGTTCACGTCCTCCTTCATCCACCATCCCCTCGCTTTCCTCTGCCCTCCTCCTCATCCGGCATAATAACGCTCAATCCAGTAATTATAGTGTGCTGCTCAGGGCAGCTTGAAAGTACGAAACCTCCATTCCATAGAGCATGTGAATGAGTGTACGTGTGTGTGTGTCTTAAATGCTAAACAGTAGCATTACGTTAGCAATGACCACATTGTCTGTGTTTGTGGCGCTATCCTATAAAAACATTTTTTTTTTAGTTATTTGCAATCTCGGCCAAGCTGAAAACCGCACATCTTGATGTTCGTCTACCACTTGGCTGCGTCTGAACTGCATCTACGTCCAATCTTGTTTTATCTCCTGTACGCCGCAGAGGCCCCACCCCTTCCTGTGACTGTATGGCCTGACAGGAAAGGCCTGAAATAGACGTATAATTAGCTGTCCTTTAATCTGCGCACGCACGCACACAATACAAAACGTTATTAACACTTTTCATACTTTTCTAAATACATCCTTCCCGCCCCAGATAAAGGCGGAGAGGAGGCCAGTCATGTGACCAGCTTCCACGGACAGCCAGGGATTTCTCTCACAGCAAAGACGATTAAACAAAAACTGTCCTCCCACTTTCGAAAGAATTCCATTATTTTCGTCGATTCTCTTTTCCTTTCCTCCCGTTCTTCCCCCCTCCCCCTGCAGTATTTCATGCACCATCTCTTTCCTCGTTCTGTCACCAATTCCAGGGTGAGACGGTGACAGCGTGTGTCACCCTGTGTGTGCGGCAAACTTCCTTCTCGATCACAGACCCCCTCACGCTATGCTGCGTGTGTGTGTGTGTGTGTGTGCGCGTGTGTGAGAGCGGGTACCTGAGCAGGCGGGTCATGGCATGTCTGCAGGCGTAGTGCAGGGCTGTGTTGTGCTGGTAGGGTTCTCCGTAGGAGGCGTTGGGGTCCAGGCCCTCCCTAAACTGCGGGTTCCCCTCGTACAGCTGCCAGGCCAGGGCCTCGTCACCGTTCACCAGCGCCTTGCGGAATTTGGTGGCCGTGTTCCCCATGGCAACCGCCCGAGGATGGCGCTTGGGCCGACGCTGCAACTTCGACTGCTGCTGCGGCTTGTCTCCTTCTCCGCCTTCGGTTCCTCTTCCTTCCGCTTCTCCTCCTCCTCCTCTCCCCTGCCTGATCCCACCTCTTAGAGTGACATGACCACTGCTATGGCAACACTTCTGCCCTGCAGGATAGATGGAGCAGGAGATGGAGGTGCACAGAGGAGAGTGGTTAGACAGAGACGCAGTAGGAGGGCAGGGGAAAGACCGAACATGAGGCCAGGAAAAAAACATGAGGCCAGGGAAAAAACATGCGGCCAGGGAAAAAAAGGTCAAAGAAGAGGGGGAGGAGTGGGAGGAAAAACAGAGCGGGTAAAGAAGGAGATGGGGCGGGAGGCAGAGAGAGGGAGAGAAGAAAGGAGATAAGGGCAGCATTAATCAAGTTATCTCTCAATCAACCCAGAGCTGCCAGGTTATCTTGGAGAAGGTAATCCATAGTTTACGAACCAGTCAATATCCTCCCACATGACGGCAAGTTTGATCCCATCGTAACACTGTATGTGTGTGTATAACAGGATGTCTATGCTGCTTATATAACCGTGCAGGGCTAATTCTCTGAAACCAAACCAGTTAGCTTGCTTTACCAAAAACACAAGCACAAGAATTACAGGAATGGCCACTAGCTCCTTTCTGGCTTCAGAGTAAAACTAATTTGGTTCCACATGTCTCAGTCACACAAAGACACATACACAGTCTGTTCAAATGGCTGCTGGTGTCTGACAGAGTATAATTACTGTCTCCATTCTAAGGCCATCTGTGCATCTCAACAATGACCCTCTATGGTTCTGCTGTAGGCTATTTGTTGTATTGTCAACCCCCTTGTTCATCTGTCTTTCACACGCACACGTGTGCAAACGCCTGAATTCCACTGTTGATGGCCATCACGGGTGTTTTCCTGCTTTTAACGTTTCATTTTATGCTCCAGTTCAGAATATTCTAGACAGTGTGGCCCCACATGGACGAGCATGAGTGTGAGTGTATTTGTGGGGGTAGTTTGTAGGTCACGCTGTCTGCTCTGCTCCCAGTTCCACGCTGGTTGGTTTACTTCCAGCTCACTTCACCCCTTCTCTATATCGGACTGTCTCAGAGGAGTTAGCGAGAGATAGACATGATTCAACTATTGACCCACCCACGGTGAATCAATGTTCACACTTATAGATTAGATCATTCGTTAATGATTGAACTAGTTAATGTTAACAAGTACATAAAACAAGCGGCAAATTGAGGGACCGTTTAAGTCAACACGTTACTTTCGTAAGCGTTGAAAGGGAACCGCACGCTTTAGCCTAGCTGTTATCCTCCATCTAACTAGCATGCTGCTGGCAGGCTACACTACACTGGGTACGGGTTGGGGTCCGCCTAATGAAAGAAATACTTCCAGGTGAGCTTTATCGGAAATGCTCAGAATTTATGGAGAGTCCAAACAACGTATTTAATTCAGAAAAGCTGGTCTGTGCCACTGCCCCGTATACTTCGAGATCCTTTGTTCGACGCTGTCAGTGTCATAGACATGACAGGCGAACGTACAATTCAGATATGATGCTCTTGATAGAGAATTCAGTGAACACTGACCAGTCACGCCGACCTAACCCATTCTACTTTGATCATCGACGGAAGTACGTACGGAATCATACGAGATACCTAGTTTGCTTTTAGGCTAGGACGCAGTCTCTGCCGTTTGCGTCGCAAGCTAGCAACAGTAGCTAGCTAGTGGCATTGCCAACAACACAGTCAGTGACAGCGTCAACCAACCACAGTATTTTGTGTGTACTTACACAATCGATTCTCTTAGTCGTCAGTCGCACGTCCAAAAGAAATACGAGAGAGGAGCGCCATGATCTGGTCATCTAACGAGCGGCCTCCCAGTTCCCCCACCATCATCTTCCTGGTTTACTTAGCCAAAAACTGAACCCCAGTGATGCTGAGCCCGGGGACTAGACACTGACGCTTGTGTTGTTGTTGCTACCAGCCCATAACGGCGAAGTGCGCATGTGCATGACAAAATGTCATTGGCCCGTTTGATTGGGATTGGTCCATTTGAACGTCCGTATTTAATTATGGGTGCGTCTCGTACTATCACCCTAAAGTATGCCATAAAAAGATTTAGCGAGTCCCGATGCATTGGTTATAACAGAGAATATAAGTGATCGTATTCACGAAGAGTTCTTCGTAATGTCTGCGTTGTGAATATCCATGATACAGAGAACTTGTATTGACAGGTTGCGAACACATCTAGACAACATTCAGTGACGTGCAGCTCCAGAATCGGGCCGTAGGTGTCAGCAACTGGTCGGTTTAATGCAAACTTTACCCTTGCTGGGCTGACAAACTGTTGTCAGTTGAACCAACGAGGTCCAGGGGATGTGTGAATTGAGGATGCAGGCTGGTAGAAGTCGTTATGTTGACACAACAAAGATTTTTTTTTGGTCGTCTGCCATCACAGCCACATAATACTTTAGAATGAAGAGGAGTCTCTAGCAAGAGAAACTATGGCTGAAACACACCACTTGGAACCATTTGGGTTATTCACATCAGTATGGTGCTCTGTCTTGTAGCTACTGTAGATAGATGCAATTGATTATACTGTAAAGGTAGTGACATTCTGTTAAAACACAATGTTAAAGTCCATGAAAAGCCACTGATGCAGCATCAACACAGGTTGTACGCAGACAAAAGAAAGTTTATTTCAAGTACGTACTGTACACACTGAAACAGCTGAGCGGTTGTAATGACATGTGCGACCTCCACATAACACAAAGTACATACACACTAATAGATGTTATTGGTAAATGACCATCAGATAAATTCACCTAAAGAACAACAACCAGAGCAGGTGTTTGACCTTATGATCATAGCTTTAATACTAGCGGGAGACACATGTGGGGTCACCCTTCTGTCCACACCAGTACAGTACTTTTCACTGTTTAGGAGAAAGCATAAAAAGCAATAAAAAATACCAGTTATATAACCAATTTCAGAACAGAAAAAGTTCAGGTGTAATCGATCAGTAAAAATGTTTTAAACCTTCAGTCTCTGAGTGCATTGACAGGTTTCTGTGTACCTGCACAGCAGTGTGAAGCTGACCCCACATCCATGGGCCAGCATGTAACCTTATACTCAGGTGTGAAATTACAATGTGAGAAAAGCATTCTGGGAAAGCTCACATAGGAATACTGGTATGTTGGAAGACTAGGGAGAGAGATATGAAGAAACTGACTCCAAACACAATACTACACACAGTACTGGTCAACGGTTGTGGAACACCTGTTTTTTCCCCACTTATATATTTTAAATTTTAGCTCTTCAAGTCTAAAATGCTACAAAAGTTAGTTGGAAACCTCCAAAAGTAACAAGAAGCATATACATATGTTTCATTTACCAAAAACAGAAAGGTTGTGTATATGGCAACTTTTTTGATTCATTTAAACCCTTTGTTGGTATGAAAACAGTCTTGTGTTACTACACTATCTTAAACAGTATTTGAACACTATTAAACAGCAGGACGTAACACGTTGCTATCATAATGGCTAAAGAAAAGGCAATTAATCAAGGGAGACCGATGGACCATTCTAACCCGAAAGCAACGTGGCCTTTTGTTTCTACAAAAGGAACTTTGAGAGTAAGAGTTTCGGCAGACTCCAAGCCACAACATCATCAGAAGAAAGGTTTCCTGAGAGATTCTTGCTTCAACTGAATTGTTTTTTTAGGCGTCTAACGGGTCACTAGCTTTAAACACAGGTTGACAGATAGACCATTCTGTTACAAGTGTAAAGGCATCAGGCTGCAGGATTAAGTCGTACTAAATAAAGAAGCCCCCTAAAAAATGTAGAAATAAAGAAATAGGCTTGCCTGGGTAACGATGCACTGCCATTGGGCGCCTCAAAACTGAAACGATATCAACGAAAGGTGAGCGAAATGAAAGTCTTTGGTTCGTCACGTGAGGTTTTGTGCTCACCGTCAAGTAGGGACAAAGACAGTGCGTTGACAACTTTCAAACACGGAGGAAGAAGCACGATGGTCTGAAATTCTTTTGCTGGATCCAGAGTTGGCAGCTTGCACAGTGCGAGTGGCACCCTGGAAAAATGGCAACCACAGCATTTGGCAGTATCACACAATACCCTCTTTACACTGCATTGAATAGTGTCAATAAAAAAAGGCTTTCAAAGTTGCATTAAGGATCATCTCAACGATATAATTCTTAGTCTATATTGTTGAACGACCAGAGAGATGCGAGGACACACTAGTACAGCTGCAAACCGAGCGAAGGGGTGACTGACGGTGACTGACAGTGAGGACTCTTATCTCAGCTTCACTGTCACTTTCCATTCACTGGCTGTTGGCAGGCCACCAGCCCGGTTTACCCAGTGTTGATGTATCCAGACTAGAGTGTGGCAGCTGCCCATCCACAGGCCTGTGTGTGTTCTACTGCTGGCAGGTGAGTCAGCGACCAATGGGGTGGCAGAAGAGGGGGAGCGAATGAGGCAATAGAAGAAGTGTTGGGTGTGGTTTGAGGCCTTGAGCACATTCCTCGGAGAGGCTGCACCCTCTGTGCAGTGTTACGCATGCGTACGTGCACACACACACACACACACACACACACACACACACACACACACACACACACACACACACACACAGCCTACAGCACCAGTACTGGCGCATGAGGACGATATATAGTAGGCTTGCAGTGTATGGGAATACTTGCAGTACATTTATTAAACATGACCATATGTTCTAGACACTGCATTAGTGTGCGTGTTAGGTAACCCAGGAAGGGTAATGAGGTACCTTGTTGGATATCCCGAGCGCAAGACCAAGCCGTGAGTAAGAGGTATACACACAAACACATGCTTCCACGTAAGCAAGTGTGTGTGTGTGAGTGTATAAGCTATCAGGCATGGGAGAGGGGTGGGGCTGTTCGGATAGACACACCTCAGGGCAAAGGACACTACCTCAAACACACACACCCTGACGCGGCTGTTCCACCTCTAGTCTCAGGGGCACACTAGACGTCCATCGACGACAACATACTAGGACAACGGCATCTTGATTCTCCACTTTGATACAATATATGTTATGCTAGAGTGACTAACGTACCTGTGTGCACATGCGCGCTAATGACTGCAACAAGCTGTCCTGGTCTTCCTGAGATTGGTCTCTTTCCTCGAGCAATTGATCTGGAAAAGGTATATTAAGTAGACAAAGGTGAAACCCTACCTGTGTCTGTGACAAATGAAGTGAACGTGTATAATTCCCCACATGCACTGTAAGTGCACTGTAAACACTGCGGTGGACACACATGGATATGTACTATAAGAATTTCTTGTTCAAAAACATTTGTTATATCACACATTAATGTGTTTTTTTCTGATGTTGGGTAACCAATGAACAAATCACGTAGTCCACTTGATTGTAGAGTCAGCCACAGGCGGCAAATCAAGTCTATGCCACTATAAGTAAGGAGCTTTGGTCATTTTGGATCAATGAATAAAAACTCTGTTCAATACAGATCTTTCCTGTTAACTAAGGGGCACATGATGATGGAATCAGTTGGTTGTTTTCGTCTTCTGAGGTGAAACCTTGGGCTATTCAGTCCCTGGGCTGGGTGACATGAAGAGGGCCCCTACTGTGTGGGCCCATAATAGTTTCAAATAACATTTGATTGTGACCTTTGGTTGGCCGGACAACCAAACCTCCTATGACTATGGTTCTTATTCATGTTGTTTCAAATCTTCCCTAATTCTCTGTTCATTATTTATTCATGCATTTATACATCCTGCATTTCCTATGCTTCATGGGAGCACATCACATTAAAGAAAGTTTGAATAGTTCTATGTTTTAGCTTTCAACAAATAGGGGAGGAGTTTAGAATGAGCCCATAGACAGGCTGGCTAAGGGAGTGACTTAGCTTCTTCCTTGTTAGTTCTCGAGGAGAACGAGGACAAAAAATAAAGCCGCCAGAACGAACGGCAGGTTAGGCTTGAAAGCCACTTCTCTTCGTTGCAGGACTGCGGAAAGGTTTAGGGTGGAGTCCCGCACGATGCAAGGAATGTGACACACCACAGAGTGGAATAGACAACGCTGGGTCAATAGAGAAGATAGTATCGGTGGAACGGCGGAAGACAACGGCACGAAAGAGAGACAAGACAGTAAACTGCAAGTTCTTGAGGGTGAGAGAATGGAAAATTACACACACAAAAAAATCCAGCCCATAAACTTGGCAAATGAACACCCATTTTAACTTTGTTGGTGGTTGTTGTTGTTGTTGTAGGCTATAGGAATATTTTTGTCAATTGTTTGTGTTTTTGATAACATAGCTGTCCAGTCTATTAAGACCCGTGCTTTCTTATAATTTACAGCAATTACTCCTTGTCGTCTGGTTTCATTTAAGACTGCCAACCAATAGGAGTTGAATAGGCCTATTTTCGCAGTCCCCAAGATTTACGAAACTGATTTAATAGCTTAATAAAATAGACCACATAAACGTAACTAAATAATATATATCTTAATTAAATAGACCACAGAAAATGTTGCAAACCAATAGCACGAACGTTAAGAAGAACACAAATGTAGAATGTATTCTTAGTCCTTATAATAATTAGCGACGAGTTCCCAGTCCGTGGTGTTGGATGTCCTGTCCTGTTGGCTACATGGGCTTGACTTTGGCCCAAGCAAGTCTAGATTATGACAACTTTTAGATAATACGTTCCCTTGTTGAAGAGTCTTTGAGAGACTGAATGCGTACTTGAAAATAATGTTAAGATTTAATCAGTCAACCTATATCCTTTTACAGATTGCCTTTTACATTTTGTCGACGAATAAAAGTACAGACGATAAAAGTCAAATACGTTCGTGGTTGGGCAAAGTTGGTCCTTTCTACACACTTTGTGTGGGAGTGCACATTCAACAACTCCATTTGTCCAGATCCTATAGATATATGTGCTTTATATATCTTTCACTGTTTGCATGTGTAGTTTCTCACTGTGGGTGTGAACATGGGTGTGTTGGTGTATTTGTGTGTTTAAACGGGACAGACAGAGAGAGAGAGAGATTTGCATTACCATGCGTGAGCTATCTCCTCTCAGAAAAAAGAAACCAGTTAGAGCTGGGATGAAAGACAACAGGTATGTATGGATGTCTTTAAGGAGGTCCTGAGAATTAAAACTGAAATGCCCCCAGGCTCTTCGCTTGTATCTTGGGTAGTTCTCCTCTGCCCCACTGTATTCTGACAGCATTGGAGAGGAGAGTGTAACTGGAGAGGATGCTTCATCTGTGAGTTGGTTTTATGAGCTGCGTTCGTGAGTATGAGTGTCATAGAGAGTACATGGATGCGTACTGTTGTGTACAAGTGCGTGCAGAAGAAGGAGAGCTACTCAGAATGGTAGTCGCTTCAGTTACTGATTTACGTGTACAGACAGATAGAGAAGCTCCGTGCGTTCCTTTCATACACTCAGTATTCACACAGGAATGTCGAGAATGAGCCGTTTGCACAGCGCTCGATGGATTGTTGGGCAACCGTGATGGCAAGTTTCAGTGGAAGTTTAGGTTCTGCTTTCTACTTACTGGCCTTAATGCTTGAACTGGTTCAAGTTTGTTGTTGTGCCTGTCTGAAAATATGCCAAATCCTTTCTACCCAGAACCGTCCATTAAGTCGTGACAAGTGATGACATTGCTGTGACAACAAAAATAGCTCTTTTGGTTGCAATCTTTTGTTGTTGGGCAAATGAAGTGGCAGACATGGGGTGGTGGGCGTGGCATTGTCCTTCAAGGGATGGGCTTAGCAGGCTGGCTCAAGCAGCGTGACTCAGTCCTGGTCCTCAGGACCTTCCGCTGAGGTTGAGAAAGACCCACTCAGATGAAGCAGGTGTGTTGGAGGAGGGAAACATGTAAAACAGGCGGTCCAGAAGACCAGGATGGAGACCAGCTGGTGTAAAGATTTGACATGTTTACGATACGCGTGCTGTAATAGACGCATTTATGTGACATCTACGTAGATGTACTACACTTTTTGCGTGTATTGTCTGTTTCATATGAATGCTGTGCATCTTTTCATGTCATACTTACCCTTTTTTGTTAAGCTCAACACTATCAACATCTTAGGGTCCTAATGACAGTAAAAAGAATAGCTTAACTATTTTATTGCAGATGTAAACGTTTTGCATAATTCTAGCCATTAATTAAGCAGAAAACAACCAGATTGCAATCAATGGTAGCCATTTATATCCACCACGCAGCAATGCTCGGAGTTATGGAACAGAATGTTAGCCACTGGTCTACCCTAACCGATGACTCACTTTGGGGTGCAGGATGCAGCTTTTAGCGTCACAGGCTAGCTGGTGAATCACCATGCTATTGGAAAATACTTCTCTGTCTTTGGAGAGCAGCGCTAAAGCCTGTTACCGTAAACTATATTTACTAGACACTTCAGGTGTGCCGGGATATACACAAAACATGTAATCACACTCATCTGATAAACATTTCCCAATACCTCATATAAGTGAACACACAAACACACGCGCACGCACACACACCAACCACAGTTTCATTTCAGACCAAACCAAGTTTCCATGGTGATTACCCAAACAGGGACAAACACTTCCTGCCTTTTTCACATACATTCACACTAGACCAACCATGTTCCAGTTGTTCTATTCCAGATCTTGCCGAATGTAAAGGAGTGAGAACACCTTGTACTTCACTCACACATTTGACAAACTCAACCTAGACCAGGGGTACTCAATTAGAAATCCAAAAGGTCACCATAGATGTCACAATAGTTCATATTCCTGCTGTACTCATAAAATGGTGCCGACACACAAACTCATTTCTATGTGATACTTCAATATTAGACTTTGGTACAAACCTGCAGCGTGACACACCTTAAGCTTACCTAACAAAAACATGGCTTAACCTGTCTATGCAGCTTTTTTTTCTTCTCTCTCTCGCATTTTCTTCTTTTGTTTATCTCCATATTGTCCTCCCATCCACGTAATGTCAGCACTTATGACAGTTGGAGTTCATTCTCGGTGTTCGAATCATTTGACTTCCACTTTGCTTCACTATATGAATCCATCACCAACTGTTACATTGGTTCGTGTACCTCTGTGATTTCACAGTTGAGTCAGACAAACATCCAGACAGATCATTCACATGCACACATCTCCATGGAAATGGCAAGCAGGCTGGATTAAATGTATGAAAACAACGAGGAATCATTGGTGTGTGTTCAGACATGAAGATGAGACAGGTGTTGTGCATACATGTAAACATGTGGCTGTGTGCGGAGCTGTGTTGCAGAAAGGTGTAATTACCAAGCAAGTTGGCTTTATACTGACTTATCCCTTCTGACTTATAGCTACTGACTGATAACAATAGCAGCATTACATCAGTGTAGGGACAGAGTGGGTACTGGTATGACCTGACAGTGTTCCGGTTTGTTGTCTCACCTCACAGAGAGATTGAGAGTACGTACTTTTGTTGCTAAGATGTGTTGCTGGTTCTATAAGAACATATTGATCTGCTTTTCCAGACAGAAGATTTATGTGAAGACTTAAGTGCTATAACAGCCAGTAGTAGTAAATGTAGATCTTTTATTCACTGTGCATCTGTTGCGGCTTAGTGTTTATAGACTGTCTGTAGTATGTTCCATGCAAATATTTTTTCCCGAGAAAAATACTGTTGGTGAGACTGGACCCAACAGCCTACTAGTTAGTCATCCGCACTATATTCTCACTTGTTTCCCACTTGTATAAGTGTTGTTTAGAATGATTTCGCCCTTTTTACAAGCAATGTCTTCGAGGGCTTCACGTATGCCCAAAGAACTGAGCTCTACCACCTTAAACCCTTGAGGTGGACAAGGAAAACTCCCTGAAAAACTCCCTAGAGGAGAAAAAAGTAAGAAAACGTGTGAGGAGCAATTTAGTGGGGGATCCCCTCCTCCAGAGACGCTTGATGAAAGAGGATGCAAAACACAGGCTAAACATAGACATACAGTAAGAGAGTGTCAATTGGTCATTGAGACATCAAAATCCAGTGCTCAACTTGGGTCTGAGGTAGCACAAAGTCAGTTTAAACAGCCACAGGGCAGGGGTCCATGATTGGAGCATCACTACAGGCAGGGGGATGAGGAAAGGAACTGGGAACTCACTTTGTTGTACAAAGTACTACTTTGTACTTGTACCTACTTCCTGCCAGAGTAACTTCCATGTTTGTGTGAACTTACATGGCCCATCCCAATGTGCAATGACTTATGTAACCTGGATATTATCTATGTGTGTCTTTGGTATTCCAATGTCATGCAACAGTTTAGTCATTGTAATCATACAAGGCCCCCTCTGTTTCACAGGTTTGAAACCCGTAGCTTCTCTCATCCCCCGACATCATGGCCCACCGCTCTCAGAGTTCTTCTGTGGGGGACAACCCCAATGACCCCAACTACCTACCCCCCCATTATCGGGAGGAGTACCGCCTCGCCATTGATGCCCTGGTGGAAGACGAAGATCTACAGGTAGGTACAGGGACGATTGACAGAAAGTCATCTAGTCTACAGATGGACGGTACTATTGTATGTTTGCGTGGGAAAACCAAAAACGGTATGGAAAAACACACGTTGCCACCATTATTGAAGGTCATGAGATATTTATATTTCTTTTCAGGGTTACTATGAATTCCTCCAAAGCTCAGAGGTGGTGAACTTCCTCGCGCAGCCGGAGATTGAGTATATCAAGTCCAAAGTGAAGACACCTAACCAGGGCCCGACTGTACCGCAGCTTCCCTATCACGAGGGGGTGCCGGGGACAGACGGCTCGTCAGATACATACTGGCCAGTGCACTCTGACCTGGACGCTCCAGGTCTGGACCTTGGTTGGCCGATGCAGCAGCATAGCTTCATAGGTCCTACGGAGGTGACGACGTTGAGTAATCCCTCGGAGCCCAACATGCCGAACATCAAAGAGCAAGCCAGGCGTCTCATTAAGAATGCACAGCAGGTGGGTGGAAGAAATCAAATATACACCTGTACTAGGTTCTGCTGTGTCCAGGGATTCAAGCAACACTTCAATAGCCTGAGAGAACCGAACACCGATCCGGGAGGGTGCTATTAGAAAAGGGATGCAAATATATATGAAACTAATTTCAGCGAACGTTATTGGGGGTAGGCTATAGTTTTGTTCATCTCATTCCTAAGTCAGCCTCCACCTCAACCTGGCTCAACCTCAAAGCCATTCAGAAAATAATTAAATGTCACTATCTGTCAGACCTGTTTGTATGGTTGGCAACATCCCTGTCTGGGCTACATTTCTGGCAAGCTTTCAGGTGTTTCCTGCGCATGTGTGTATGTGATTGCGCAGCCTGTGTGTTTGTACTCAGTGTGCGAGCATGGTCTTCTACATGTGTATAACCCTGTGTCTATACAGAGCTGTGTGTTTACTGCGTAACCATGGTGTTCTAACGAATGCAAGTTGTCAGACAGGTATGGTGATTGGTAGCACGATTGTTATCTTGTTCTGAGGATGACTGGGGTCCATGTTACCATTTAGCTGCTACTGCAACTGTCTTCTCAACCTAAAGTCCATACAAATCCATCTCTTTTCTGTAATAGACTTGAAACAGAATAAGCCAAACAGGTCAACAATGACTGACTGTAGTGTGACATACTCTGACTAATCAATCTGTCCCCGTTTCCTCTAGGTGATCGCCGTGGTGATGGACATGTTTACAGATGTAGATATCTTTTCTGACCTTCTGGATGCAGCAGCACGTCATGTTCCTGTCTACATCCTGCTAGATGAGCAGAATGCTCATCACTTTTTTGCGATGGTGGTCAACTGCAAAGTCAACCTGGACATGGTTCATGTGAGAATTGCCATTAAATTGTCATGAGACCACGTCAAACTTTAATTGCTTGGTTATTAGACTTCTGTAATGATTATAATTCTGTGACTTCTCTGCCAGTAATAACATTATATTTACCTGTGAGAAGACGTCTTTCTGGTTAAACCCAAACCAGTTTTTCAAATTGTCGTCAAGGTTGCAAGACCTGTTTCATTAACCACCAGTCACTGACTGGTGGTGACATTCTTGGTTGTTTCTAGCATCTTCTGATTTAAAACTTGAGTTTCTTTTGCAGATGATGCGTGTGCGAACAGTATCAGGTGTGACATATTTCTGCAGGACAGGCAAGTCCTTTAAAGGGCAGATGAAGGACCGCTTCTTGTTGGCTGACTGCAGGGCTGTGCTTAGCGGAAACTACAGGTGAGCCAAGAAAAAACATTTTGCCTGTGATACAAATGCACATGGCCATCAGACCATGATGTGTGCCAGGAATCATTCTAACACCACCTCTGTCATTTTTGTCTTGTAGTTTTATGTGGTCTTTTGAAAAGATCCACCGCTGCATTGCCCACTTGTTCTTGGGAGAGCTTGTCACAACATTTGATGAAGAGTTCCGTATCCTCTTTGCCCAATCACAGCCGCTTTCGGCCGAACACGCCCTCGTGCCCCACTCGTCCTCAGAGTCTAGCAACACCAACAATTACTATGGCAACCAGTTTGGTCTGAAAAGAACTCAGTCCGCAAGAAATCCGCATGGTTTCCTGCGACAACCAGAACTACCCATGTTCCCCTTTGGCGATTCTGGCCGTAACTCTGCTCTTCAATTCCGAAGAGATGACGTTTTCCGCCACACCATGGAACCGGGGCCGGGAATAACCATCGGAAAGTTTGCAGCATCGCAGCAATTCCGGCAGCAGCAGTCGTTCCTGGAGCAGGGCCGCTCTATGGTGTCCAGGCAGATGGAGATGAGTTCCAGTGCCTACAACAGACACAGCTATGCAGAGGGCACCCAGGAGACCTACTCATCCTCCAGACAGTTCATGAAGCAGAGAGTTATGAACAACCTGGAGGAGACTGAGCAGCACTACCAAAGGTTGGAACCTTCTGTCGATTATAGGTTTCATGTATTGTTTTGTTGTCATACTCCACTGATTAGTACCATTAGAACCTTTTAACCTGTTGATCTGCAGTCAAATGCTCTACTAGAGAACCACTCCCATCTCTTATATGACTATACATGACTATAGTTGAAATCTTTCAACACACAATGAACACAATCTTTCTCACTTTCTTTTGTTGCAGAGAGCAAAGCCACTCTAGCCGCTATCATCGTGGCGAGGGGTCAGGTTTAGGTCCCGGCTCAGGCCACGAACACTACGACAGACTCAGAGGTGCTGCCTCTCACCTTCCTATAGAGCAGTACTCTGACCCAGGATTCTCCTCAGACCTAGAGCCACCTCCACAAGGGGACTACGCTCGAAACATGTTTTCCTCTGATGACCTGAGACACAATCCGGGAAACACGCAACCCCCAGTTGCAGGGAGATATGGGGATGGATTAACCCACAAAAGGCCAACTGTAGGCCAGCCATATGCCTGCCAGACCTCCCCCACGCAAATCCACCCACCAGAGAAGCATGTGTTTCCAACATCAGTAGACCAAGAGCGAAACCACGACCCTGAAGCCAAGGATGGCCTTAGGAACTGGAGGATACATTCCTACCTTAGCACTTGTGAGGATGGTGAAGAAGGCCTACCCCTGCCTATGGGAAGTGATGCCTTTGAAGACCCCCAACAAGCCCAGCAGCACACTGGCCCAGAGGACTCTGCACCCCGCTTTGGTAAGTCCAGACCAGACCCTCTGAGGCCTCGCTATGGCAAGCCCATCATGCCAGACAACACCACCGGTCCAACCGCCACAGCAGCGGAGAGAGCGGCTGAGAGAGAAAAAGAGAGAGAGCGAGGGAGAGCCCGGGAAGTGGGCGTAGATGTGGAGATGAACGAAGCTCCGGACAGCATGCTCTCCAGACACGAATCTTTCCGCTCGCGCATCAATCCACTCCTACAGCGAAGTTCTCGTCTGCGTTCCTCTCTAATATTCTCCTCCTCCAAGATGGAGACACACAACAGTGGCCTTGGCCTCCAACCAGCCACTGAGGAGGATGAGGAAAGCAGCTCAATCTGCACTACCTCCATTGTCGCACAAATGTTAGAAAAGAGGAGGTCTTTGAACCGGGAACCCTTTGATTGGAGGAAAAAAACAGAGGAAAAGGAGAAAGAAGACAAAGACAAAACACTAGGGATTAGAGAGAAAGCGATTCAAGAGGAACCCCCCAAAAACATACAAGAGGTGCCTAAGAAGCACCTAAATGTGAGGGAGCCTCCAAAACCACTCACACCAGAACCACAAAATCTTGATACCTCATACATCAACATGAACGATCCAGCAAGTCGACTTCAGTACTTCCAAGAGCTGGCAGCCAAGAGAAAGGCCTCAAAAGCTGCGATAGAGTCAGGGTTAAATAATGCAGAAACCAACTCCAAAAGCGACAACCAGTCTCAGTCACAGCCTCCCAGAGTTACTCTCAAAGACCCAGACCCTGTTCCCCCCAAAACGGACCTACCTGATACCACGGTGCCTAAAACTGTCATCACAGTCACTCCACCAGAGACAGAACCACAGAAGCCAGATGTTGAAAGCAAACCGGCGGGGCTGACTCGTAAACTTTCATTCACGTCTACCAAACCACCCTTGATAACAGCCAAACCTTTCGTAGCCAAGCACAAGAGTCTTGAGAATACCCCAGCTCAGAAAGAAGAGGCTGCGTCAGAAGCGCAGAAGGAGCCCACCAAGACTCTGAAGCCCTTCCCTTCACCAAAGTTCTTCAAGAAAGACTTGCTCAAGCCTTCGAAGAGCTCCAGCCTCCGCCGTGTTTCCTGCGACGACAAGGTCCTGACCGCGGACGCCACCGACACGGAGAAAAGCGAGCTGAAGAAGATTCGCTCTCTCAGCTCCTCCAGCGTGTCAAAGGCCGAGTCCAAGGAGGGGATTCAAAAGAACATTGGTTCTAATACCTCCCTCAATTTGCTGGGGATCGGAGGAGACGGAAAAGCAGATGGGAAACCGCTAGACTTCCTGAAAAAGCAGACACAAAGGCTGAAAGGACTCCTTGGGCCAAAAGACAAGAAAACCACCGGCATTGGTTCAGTTGCGGAGGACAAGAATATGAGTACTGTTCAGGAGTCCTCTGAGGAGTCAGGAGGACCTTTGAGCCCAACTGCTAAAGACGCCACCTCAACAACCAATCACAAAACTGCATTGAAAGCAGGTCCATCGCGCTACCAAACCTCTGGAGGCTCTGTTTTGTTCAGCAGCAACCTGAGAGACGACACAAAGGTCATCCTGGAGCAGATCTCGGCCAACAGTCAGAAGAACCGTCTGGAGCGAGAGGAGGCGAGTGGTGCAGAGAAAGGAAGTGAAGAGGAGAAGAAGTTGGAAAGACAGCCTTCAATAAAGAAGAACCGGTTCCTGAGACCGCAGTCTAATCCCCAGGAGAGAGAGGGACTGTTGAAAAGGATTGAGAGCATGAGGAAGGAGAAGAAGGTCTACAGCCGTTTTGAGGTACTTTTTCACAGCAAAGAAGAGCTTTGCAGTCTAGGTGGAGTAGAGGGAGTAGATTGGTCATGCAGGGAACTGTAAAGAGAAGAGTATAACCCAATAAGCCTAACTTCAAACGGTTGACTATTTTAAAAGACATTTCAAAGTAAACTATGTAGGTGCACTAAAAAGGTTTAAGTAATGTTAATGTCAGAAAGGCAAAACAATAATATGAGTGTTTTAACAATGTGCTTTAACTATTTATTGGTTTTCTTTAGAAGTTCATTGCAAGAATTCAATAATTTAAGGAATAAATTATACTGTTTTTAGTGAGTCATTTGATTTTTATTGCGTGGGTATTGTTTGAGTGGTTGTTCATTTATTTGGTGTCACCCCATAGGATTATATCTAGAACTCACTGAATATAGTATGGGAGGTGGAGTAGGACAGATAGGGAGGGTTGGGAGGGGGGAGTCAGATCCTGTTTCACTCACTGGCGTTCCTGTTGTTCTGTTAACAGATGGGGAATAACCTGGGATAACTAAAGATGGAGGAGACCTTTGTGGAGAAGCTGTGTGTGTGTGTGAAAACCTGACTATTCCACATGTGCCAAACACATACGCAGCACAAGCCAACTCAAGCACATCTGTGCCTCGGCCTTCCTGGATTAACGCATACAGAGTATGAACAATTGAAAAGACAAACTATAAAAAGTAACCTGAGAAAAATAAAACAAGATCCAAGTTTGGACTGGTCCCCCAAGGCGTGCCAAACTGAACTTCATCCTTGTCACTTTGACCATTTATGGTATCAAGCAGGAACGGTAGGCAAACTTACATTCGTACGTTTAATGAGTGTGTTTACTAGAGGGAAAAAAGTGAAGGAGTGCATGTCCTTCTGAACACATTCCCACCCAAGTAACGTGCCTGTACAGAAATGCACATGCCCAGTCTGTTTCCAGAGTTATGTTGAACGAAGATGGAAAAGGGATGTTGAAACTGTCTATGGACTCATACTGAGCCTTACCAAAATCATAAGGTGTACTTTCTCCTTGAAACCAAAGACAGAAGGATGAAGTGAAGAGTGAGACAGAGTTCAGGATTTAAAAAAATACGTACATTCAACTGTTCTTTGAAGGCATTCAATTGAATACTTCAGGCACACATTGTAGTCGCTTTTAAAACTATGACTTTGAAACACAACAGACTACAGAATAGTGTTTCTTTATACGTAATTTAATGAGCCCACAGTGAACTTTAGTCTGTTGATAGTGGTATGTACTGTACTGTTAAGGCGTGGCCCCATTCATGGAAGACAATCTAAACAAACAATCAGGGAGGGGCAAAGCAGCCAGGGACAGGAGGCGATTGCAGGTCAAATTGAGCATATCTAGGTACAGAACTTACCTGATCTAGGAACAAAACTAACTTTAATTTATTGTAAATCTAAAAGTAACAGTAGATCTGAAATCAGCATCAAAGTAAGGATGCATCTGTTCAAACATGAAAATACACACCCATGTTTCCCTCTGGGCAATAACCAGTCATCACCATTATAGGGGAGGAAGGTGGACATTTTCACAGTATTAGATCAAGGTCATAATGACTTGTGTTGTGTCTGTAGTGGGACTGCTAACTGGTTCATCTTTTTCAACCATAACTAAGCCAAATACATGTAGTATCTTTGGTCAGATCGTTAGCCTGGATCGCAAACTGTTTCCACAATAAACGGTACATTGGTGCTCAATAGTTGGCAAATAATGTTGGGTACAGCAAAAACAAAACGACATTTTAGTTTTTACAATTTGTTATGAATTATTCATCATGTGGATCTAAGTGTACATATTGTTTTTCGTTATACCAAGGGCTGTTAATAACAGATGATCACCTGAGCTTTGCTCTTAAAGTGCCTTGTGTTTTTCTACATGGGTTTGGTCAACAGAAAACTGGAATCAAGATGATTTTGCACATGGAAATTCTGTTCTCTTTTAGAAACTGCTGATGAATGATGTCTTATGATGTCCTGCTTATAAAGTATTTCATTAAATCTTTCAGAACCTCATGGTGACTATGTAATGCACTTGGGTGTTATGTTGTCAACATTGGTCTTTGGTATAATAATAAAAAACTAGAAGGCAGTAGGTTTTCCAGTCTGAAAGCTGTTTTAGATATCATACAGGCTTACATGTTCAAGAATGTAATGTAAAGATAAACAACAATGTTCTTCACAATATCAAATAAAGGTGCATAGAATCACATTTTCAGAAAGTCAGTAAGTGCTAGAGAGACAAAGACTTACAATCCTTCTCTGGAACATGCAAATCTAAATTTGTATATTTCTTGAAATAGTTCATGCCCAAAAAGTATCCCATAAATCACAACGTATTTGAATCCTGAAATGACAGTACCTCGTGAGCGGAACAAAAAGAGGAAGCAGATGAGTGTGATTTGAAGCGTACGCTGTCTTCCTTACTCTGCCTCTGGGCTAACTTTGTTTTGGAAGCTGATCCAGCTCCTCCTCTAGATGGTGGAGTTGAAGCAACTTTAGCTGCTCTACAAACAAAACCAAATAAAAGAGTCAGAAAGCACCTAGCCGCAGAAACGGCTCCATTCCGAGACATGAGACAGACATGTGTTGTCAATAGGACCCTACCAGCCGCCAGCAGCTGACTCCGGGTGTTTTCTACTGTGTCTATTTCACTTGGCAGTCTCTCAGCAGTCTGTACGGGGTTATCGATGAAGAGAAGAAATCCATTCATATAAAAGCCACTGCAAGGGACCCTTTTGTATTTACTAGTGAGGATGCTTGGTAGCTGCTAAGAAGTAGTTTGGGTGTAGCCTTTTCCTCAAAATACAAGGTGTACTGACAAGCGAGAGAGGGGCTGGTGTATGATGTTGGAGTGGTCGTCACAGCGAGAGTAAATGAACAGACTTACAAAGGTAGAGTGTAGACTCTTGTGCTGCTCAATCAGCTGCTGGAGTTGGTTTTCAAACCTCATCCTTCAAGGAATATCCAAAAGATATTCAGTTCCAAGTCATCTGAACTGTAGGGTAAGTTTCCTAAAATGGCCTTTAAACTAAAGTTGATAACTGCGTACTGGCATGTAAATCAAATGTGATGTGTTTACCCTATGTAGAAGTACTCAAGTGCATTAAGTATTCTACCTTTGTTTCCTTCGTTTAAGCATGGTTTCCTGGATCTGACATCTGTACTGTTCCACCAGGCTCTCGCTCTTCCTGTACAGCTGTAAATGCCTAAACAGACACACACACTCAGGACACGTATATCTCAAAGGCATGCCTTTTGTTTGACAAGACAAGCCGCTTCTCCGTCTACCTACATGCCTCCTGGCAGTTGTCAGGCCGTTTGCTCGTGTTTTGGGGGAGAAGCTTTGAATGGAGTTTTCTTTGTTTGTTTGAATCCTTTCCAAAAAAAAACGAATGTGCTAACTTTTCGAAACCTACATTACCTGTTTTTAAACACGAAGGTGTAATGGCTTATTTAAACTTAAACCACTGTACGTGTTCATATCACTGCATATCTAAGAGGTTTTTGCATCTAAGGACTCACACTCAACAGCCTACATTAAGGTATGCTGCCATCTAGTGGTACAAAAGTGTATTTGTCTGCCACCTTGTCCCCCACAGCAGCCGAACTGGGCTGGTTATTGCAGCTGCAGGTGCTCACCTGTTGGTGTCCTGCTCAATCTCTTCACACTGGAACTGCAGGATCCTGCATGACTCTGGGGAAAAGACCAAACGTCATCATTAGTTATGCCAAAAATGCTCCAGTTTATGCTGTAGTTTGGTCAATGGGAAATGGATCTACCATCTGTCTCTTTATGGATTCCCTCCAGTTGGTAAGCCTTTGTCTGCACTGTAAAAAGAGGAAAATGTGAGCGAACGGAACGACTGTCACTGCCTATCACTTCTTGGCTTACAGTAGGTAGACTAAACCAGCTGATGTCTTGGACATTTCCATTAAGTGTAACTTGTATCATACCCTACTCTGTTGAAGCTATCATTCAAAACAGTTCAGTAGAGTTTAACATCAAGTTAAGCAAACCTTTTAAGTTAAAACCTATTAATAAATCAGTTACTAGACCACTCTATGTGAATGTAACTTTGTTAATAATATTCCCGGTTTTATACATATTTTTTTCTTTCTTTTAATCACCAGTGTTCAGTTCCAGTTGCAGGGCATCGTTGATTGACTGGGCCTCCTTTAACTCATCCTCCAGAGCCCTGTTTCCTTTGAGAGACGCATACACACCCGTCCATGGCATTTCACATGAAAGTAAACTAGTTGATGGTAACTCTAGCAATGTCTCATCATCACACTATTATGCCAGGAATCCCAGCGTGCTGTGTCGTTGTGGCACGATTCAGCTCGAGAATATTAAAAATGGTCATGGAATAATGAATATGCCCTGCAGATAATACGAGATGTTCTAGCAAATTGTTTTAAATCACACCTTGTTGCAGCATTCTTAGTTTGGTCATTAGCTGCTCTACTTTAGGTTTTCCATTAGCACCTACATGGAGTCAGAAAACTGATTAGAGGTTGTAAGGCGCAGTATATTTTTTCCCAAGTGGAAAGATAATTTAAATTAAAATATTCTACCTTCAATCGTGGGAGGTTTCATAATATCCTCAATAATAAAGGACGACCCTGTTGAACATTTGAATGAATGACAGCATAAGATGTGCTAACGTAATGCGTTGGTATACAGTAGGCATACAGTAGGCCTATTGTATCTTGACTAGAACGGCTACCTCTGTATAACAGCTACAATAGTACTACAGAAGTAGACATAAATTGGAAAAGATGGCTACATCTTTAGTATGACTTACCTACTGAAAAACTCATATTTGGGCAAGTTTGACAGTAGTTAATCCTAGTAAAGGTAGAGTTAACAGCTGCCCTGTGCTAGTACCAACGGACTCTTACAAATGGCGCCAAAACGGCCTCACGCACGCCATGCTTTTATTACATTACGTCTAGTAGTGAGATTTCTATAGAAACCGGATAGGAACTTACGAACTCCATCTTCGACGCTTGGTCAAATTCAATGCGACACAAACTTATCCCTTGCTTTAAAAGGTTAGAGGCGCCGTTCAACCTACTTTGATGCTTATTCTGTGCGAAAAGTAAAGAAGTTAAGACAGGAATTTGAGTTGAATGCATTCTTTCAAAGACCATAGGACAAACGATAAATGAATCTTAGCCTACTCTTAATGATCATTCCAGATTTTTGAAGGGGTGATGGGAGTTGGGCCTTTAAACAACACTAAACTCTTGATGTTACAAAAATCAAAATATTTTTTGTGGTCATCCATTTTTTCCTTGAGAAATAAAAGGTGAACAAATGGAAAAGGACAATTTTCAGTTGAATTAATTTTAATGAAAAGCAAACAGTGTAGAGGAAATCAATTCCATTTCAATTTAATGCAAATATACAGTGCAAACAGACCTACAAGCCCAACATTACTCTATACAGGTGAAATCACAGAGGCGTTTTATATACACTTACACATTTAGTTAGATACAAACACAAAAGTTAAATTATAATGAATTAAACAGCTCTGCAACACAACATACTACCTCAAATCAGCATTTTGTCTTTAAGGAAACGGCTAATGCCCTGTGTGCATTTAACACACAGCATGCAGAAGATGGACAGGGGTCATGCAATGGTTGTTGAAATAAGTATATTTTAATAATTTAGACTTTTCACATCAACATGAGTGTTATTTACCCATATGTTTCACCCATCAACTTTTACATTCTCAATATTTACACTATCCTTGGGCAATGAGTTTAAAGGAGCCGCACAAAAAATCCTTCACTAGTCCTCTTCAGAAGGTCACGTCCTTCTGAATTTATCTTAAAAGCAGAAATTTCCATCAACAGCTCAATAACAAAGTATGCTACTGTGTCCTTCAAACTGGTTGTCCACCAACGTCACAATAAAAGCAGCTAGTTATATCCATTACCGATCTGTAAAAAAAAGTAATAATAAATTCCAATACTTCAACGATTCACATCACTTTATCATGGGGGGGGGGGGGAACACCAATAAAGTTTACAGAAAGACAGAAACGAAATGGAAGGTGAAAGAACAAAATAGACTAAATAAACACGTTATCCGTAGGCTATCCATCACAAAGCTCTGCTTCGTTTTAAATAAAGGAAGGGGATGAAAACCAAACAAAGCAAAGATCTAAACAGAAGGAATATATATATATAGTGTGTGTGTGTATATATATTTGTTCTTATACATCCGACCTTCCTGTATTTCCTTCATGGTCATGTTAGGGTTTGAGTGTGCACCGGTCGCATCAAGCATCACAGCAGCACACACTCCAGCATGCCTTGAGACTGGGTTATTGAACTTGCCATATACAATACTACACTAAACCTTTTACAGCTATGTAGGAAGCAGGCTAGGAATGACATCCTTGTGGTGTTCTACAGAATTCTTAGCTGGGGTTTAGAGTCGCCATGCAGTTACATCTGCCAGATCAAGTAGGGAGACAGAAACACACACACAAGGGGGGGGGGGGGGGGCGGCGTCAAGAAAGGGCGCGGTTTTCAGATTAAAAAGTAAAAGATGTGGGAACTGACTGTAGACAGTCGTCTCTCCAACTAGAAGAAGTTGAAAGCGAACAGAACCTCTGTCGAGCAGAGGCGGAAAAGGGTATGTTTTTCACAGCAATGAACAAACTTCACGGGATGTGGAATAAATGCATTCAAATGTGCCCCTTGTGGCTGGATTTGGTGAGACCGGCAAATGAACAGCAGCGCAGAAGAAGCTTCTGCCATCCTAATCTGCCCACGTTCGCAGCCATGACAAAGTAGGGAAGGGTGAGAGTGAATGTCAGGGAGTGGAGAAATGACACAAGATGACCAGACAAAGGGGGAAGGAGGCGAAGGGGCATCATTTCCATACACAAGAGAGGTGGGGTTTTTTTTTTTTTTGCACGTTGCCTCTCCTGTCCCACAGAGGAGGTCCTCACTCGCGGGAGCGCCCCACGATGGCCAAGATGTAGAGGAATATGTTGATGATGTCAGTGTAGAGGTTGAGTGCGGCAAAGATGTACTCCTCTGGACTCAAGGCAAGCTTCTTGTTCCCCAGGAGAAGCTGCGTGTCCACGGCCAGGAACTGCAAATAGAAATAGTCATTCAAGTAAACCGGTGCAGAGTATATATGCTTAGTATACAAGTCAAATCCAAGTGCGAGTCTTCCATTACAGCTAAATGTTAACGCTTGACTGTAACCCATCAGATAAAACTTCAAAATAGAGCATTATTTATGGCTTACATCTACAATGCTTCACTTCACGTTTCCTCATTTCTCCGACTACTGTCCCAAGCTCCTCCCTGAATCCTGCTTCATCGTATAGGCCTTAGATGTCCTACCACTCCCTGGCCCAGCTACATGACTGCTTTTATCCAAACTGAGTGGAATTCATTTAAAAAGGCACAAAAGCCTGTCTTGATGAGTCTAGACTCACATAAGTCACCACACTAATGGCTTTTCCACCGCATGGTACTGGCTCAACTCGACTCGCTTTCGGAACATGTACCTCTGTTTTCCACTGCAATATACTAACTGCACCCCTAAAAATATACCCAGTCGGAATAGCGATGCCACATGAAAAAGACATTAGCCCAGTTTTCTTGGTGCCAAACGGCACTCAAACTGACGCTCAGAGGAGCTTGGCCACTAACTGCACAATCAGATGACCAGACAGCTTGGCTAGTCTGACTGCAGTAACCTCATACGGCAAGGTTAGAGTCTGTCAGCTTCTCAATATGCTCCATCTACAGTCCTTATTTGATACCCAATGGATACATCTGTTTACCTCACCCAAGGAACACAACGACTAGCATGAATTCGTAGGATTAGCATGAATCTGACAGAGCGGGTAGACTCACGCAGGTGAACAGCAGAGCTCCAAGCGAGGCGTAGACGATGTGGAGTATCCTGTGGCGGATGAAGATGCAGAGGATGGAGAACAGCAGCAGGACGATGAGGCAGACGAACAGCACGCCCCTGCAGGAAGTGAAGTCGTACTTGCTCTGCAGCGGTTGGAAGAATTGTTGGAAAAAGAAAAAAAGGGGAAGAGAAAATAAACATTAGATTCAAACGCAACATCCCCAATTCCTCCTGATAGAGACAACCGGGGGACAGAGGTGGGGGAACTATGCGTGTGTGTGTTTGTGTTCACACCTGTAGTGAGAAGAGGACCACGGTGAAGCAGACTACAGATGTAATCCCCACAGCCATGATCACAGTCTCAGTGTCGTAGAAGCTGGCGATCATGCCCACCATGTAGGACAAACTCAGGGTCAGAATGGACTGAGGGAAGGAGAAACACAGTAAGAGAGAGTACGCAAGAATTTTCTGTCCATGTTGTTGTGGCATGCCTACGAGCAGAGACAATGATGGAGAGCTAAGGGGAAGTGGGTCGTACCAATGCTACCAGGTTCCAGGGGTGCTTGCGACGGAAGTCTCCGCAGCAGCTGAGCACGATCAGCGACACAAAGAAGATGGCGTAGGACACGTAGTACGTCCAGGGGTTACGGCGGACGAACATCTTGGCGTCATCCACGAAGGTGAAGACTGCCACAAAGGAGGTGGTCACCAACAGTTGCACGGTCAAGACCATGAATACCTGAGGGGGAGGGGAGAAACAGTAGGGAAGTTATTCATCATTTTTTTGTGCTCACTGTGTTTCAAAAGAAATTGCAAAGCTTTGCATGGAAATCCTGGAAATGTCCCCTCACCTTCCTGATGAAGGCCTGACGAATGGTCTTGTCCTCGAAGCCTGAGTTTGTGAACTCCTCGTTGTCATAGTAGGAGGGTGGCACGTCGTCACGGTAATCTTGGTTGTCGATGGATACTGAAACAGGTGAGGGACATCCAAGAGTCAGTTCAGAGGTCACCTAGTCCACAAACGAATCATGACTCAAGAGATTGAGGCCTTTTCACAACAAATAAAATGCTCAGGCCTGTGATGCAGTCAGTGTTGTTAGATGATTCATTGTTGGTTTCAATGGAGTTTGGAAGGGTTAGAGGACGTGGGTATGAGTTTTTGCATCAGTACATGCATTAAGTCACTAACATAATACATATAACTTATTATTAGCTATTGTTTTACTGTTTTCATACCACTGCTTACTTTCAACTTCATACAATACCCAGTAATTAATCGGGCCTCTCCACTTACTGTTTGGGTCTCCTCCAAAGCCAGGCTGTGGTTGCCCTTGCTGGTAAGGGCCCTGAGGGTAACCAGCCTGGGGGTAGGGGCCCTGAGGGTATCCTGCCTGGGGGTAGGGGCCCTGAGGGTAACCGGCCTGGGGGTAGGGCCCCTGAGGGTATCCTGCCTGGGGGTATGGTCCTGGAACAAACCCTGGGCCGGCCTGGGGGAACCCAGGCTGGCCGAAGCCTACAGCCTGGGTGTAGTTAGGGGGGGGCATACCGAAGCCAGTCTGGGGCGGCCCATAGACGTTGTTATGGAGGGGGTTGGTCTCTCCCATGATGGGGAAGGAGGTCTTGTCCTGGGACATGGTTTGGCTGGATCCTGAGATCGCACTACCTGAGAGAGACAGAGGGGGAGAAGGAGAAAATAAGGACCACGATACTTACCAGCCTCCAGGTGTCGTTGGAACTGTTTGGTTTGAGTAGTTACTATTTTAATAGACATACACATATCAACATAAATTGGCTTCAGACTGCTTTTATATATACACATAACAGAGGTGTAATGGTGTATTTAGTTTCATTTACATGTAAATTTGTACTGTAGACTGTGGTAATCTCAGTTACGATGAGGAAATTAAAATGTTTTTCAAAAAGCACACTGTAGATGTTTAAAACGAAATCATGATGTATGGCCAGCTATTTAGTTTATATCGTGTGTGTGTGTGTGTGTGTGTACAACGTTGCAACTACACAAAGATGTACACAACGGTAGCATGCTGGTATGAGGCAGGATCCTCCCATGGTTCCTGGAAACTCTTAAACCAAAAAGCTTTCCTGCATCAAAGCTGAGGGTTGTCATGTTGTCATGGATCCAGGTGGTGGTGCCTCCCTCTCCCTCCTCCCTCCCTCTAAGCGTCAGAATGACATAACATGCTGTCCCACATCTCCCACCAGCCAATCCCTGTGTGCTGTCCTCCAGGCAGTGCCCATCACAGGCCAATGCAAGGGGCTTGGTTAGGGGGCTATGACTTAGACTTGAGTCGGTACTTCAAGGGACTCGGGTGAATGTATTTCTAAACATATTAAATGGAAATGATCAAATTTGTTTTTCCTCACGAAAATTATCACTGAAAAAAATGGCAGCAGTCAATTTGTGCAGGCCTGACCCTCATCCATATTATGGTTGGGCAATATGGACCAAAAGTAATAACTCTAGATTCATGAGACACAAATGTACAATATCTCAACAATGTTCATGTGGGTTAAATGCTCAATTGTATGCCAACTACACGTGAGTTTCTCTATCAATCAAACTGTATATGTAGAATTAACAATAAGTGAGCCAATACACTATAAACTGGACTACTTTCTCTGGTAAAGTAGTTTAGTAATTTGCTGTTCTGAACACTTCAACAAATAACATTCCCAAATGTTCACAAAAAAAACATTCCTTGTGTGTAGCTCTGTAGTCTAGCAGGAACACTCGTGCCATGTTACCACTTCAACTGGAAACCCTCTCAGAAGGTGTGCTGGCGAACAGGACACAAAGATACTTGTTTACCAGGCGGCTCAGTCCTGGAAAGAAGACGTAATGAATGATCCTTCCACCACCTGAGAGGAGCGGTATCACTCTACAGAGACTGACTACGGTTAAAGTGCGTATTGTGTCACTTTTGTTAGTCGGTCAAATAGTTTTTTTTTGTCTGACTTAGCTAAACGTGTTTGGTGCTACTTCTATTGTGAAGTATTGAAGGCTGAGCAAATCTTATCTTTGATCAAGATTTCATTCTTCCTTTTCAAGTCAGCCTGTTCAACTGTTGCAACGGAGACTATATTTTTAGCAGTGTGGTAGGCTACCGCCTCCGTTTAAAGTGGCTGCTTGGCACTGTCCTTTTCATAGGGTACAGCTCCAGTAAACAAAACTTGCGAAGAGGTCAAAGTCTTTCCAACAGGTCGACTTCCAGGAAGTTGAATATTCATGCTGTAGTTCACGTGACTTATGGTAGGCTAAATGGAATAAGAGGTTTGTCATGCCTCAAGCACTTGTTGCAACACGCGTTGGACTCTTATATTGTGTACTGTTGCTCATCCAACCTTTCAAACCCAAACCTTCTCCAAATGATGAGATCTATATTTTTTTTGTTGCTACTTTCGTCTGTCAAACACTGACTGAGAGGCAAACGCACACATGCTACACAAACACAACAAATCAAATTAGAAGCGGCTTAAGATACCAGACTAAAGGGGAGGAGTTTGCCTGGGTTTAGATAATATGTGACATCATACCTTCAGAAGAAACCACGTGATAAGCCAAACCATGTCAAGAGTTGAACCATGTGACCCATTTGGATTTTAATAAAATGCTTAGTCATTTTCGCAGTCACCTCTTTCCAAATCAGTCACAATTCATTAAAAGGTGTCCTTCCATATCTGCAACATTCTTATTTTAGCCAAGTTAGAACTGACAAAAAATTGACACAAATAATGTGAGATTAAGTTTTCACACTGAAGGTCAGGTTGATAAATCCTGAGATAATCACTTTCAAATATGGCTACAGACGGTCATTGATTACAACAACAGAACACCACAAGGTTAAACAGTAAAATGGCTTGTGTCTTGCTAAACGTAACTCAATGACACCTCATTAAAAAAATCCAGGAGTTGGTTCTGGAAATTGAAAATATTTGAATGGGTAAAATTCCATTATGGATTTAATTGCCAGAAGTAGCAACAGTCGTTTGTTTAACGTTCGGAAAATCTGGTCTGTAAAAGTACTAGGCTAAGTGTTCTGTTCAATGTACTAAATGTCAAATACATTACCCACACAGAGCAGAGCTGCACATGAATATACAAAAGTCTAAAAGAGAGATCAGTAATCTAATCTCTTAATAGGTTACAAAGAACACATCAAACAGACACATATGAATCTAACAACAAAATAACTATGTCCAGATGACACAATCTATTACCCAGACCAAACAGCAACATATTTTCACAACAAACATCAAATTCAGCCCCAGTTTTTCAACAAAAAAATGAGGCACATTACCAACACGCCTACAGTCTTCTATTATTAAGCAAAATATAAACACATTTGGGATTGTAACCAAGCCTAGCAACATTAAGGCATTTAACATTTAGATGTAGCTTCTAGGCACTGAGCCCCTACTTGTACCATTTACCATAAAATACAATAAAAAATTTAAAATTATGCCCCACCAACGTATGTGCTCTTATCTCTTGACCTGACATTCAAATCCAGCATCACCTTTCAACAGAGAGTTACAAAACAGCAGGAAAGCTAGCCAGCAAGCAGTCCTGCAGAATCTAGGAGAATCTGCTAGATTTTGCTCTGATTTTGTATGGGGTCGAGACGAGGAGAATATTGCAATCCTCTTAGGGGAGATACAGAGCCTAATGTGGATGGAGATCCTCCGCTGCCCGTGGCTCCAGCTCACATCTCGCGGTGGGAATTACTGCAGAGGGCCAGGGATTGGTGACACACTGTCTATCACTACCTACTGACTACAGGCCACGTAGCTGGTTTTATGGATATACACAAACCCGTATGTAGAACACATTGCGTGCATGACTGAACAACATAGGACCCCAATCTGTGGCAAAGGCAACTGAAGGCTTAGTTGTGGAAGTAAACTAAGCTGCTGGCTGCACTACTATGGAGCCGGACAGAAGAAAAATGACGATATGGAACACGAAAGCCCTGATTGTTATTCTTGGTCTTGGTTGTGGGGTATAGTCAGTAGATATGATAGCAAATTCTTATCGCAAAAAGGATATTGCCTTCGCTGAGGATGGAACTAAAACTACGATCCACAAAAATGGCTAAGAATAAAGAGCTGCTGCGGATGGGCCCAGCGCTCTGTCTTTCTGCCTCGTGCAGCACAGTCCAACAGGATGTTTTCAGAATGACATGTGGTGTCAGCAGCAACTCTAGCCACATAAACTGCAGACAGTTCACCTAGAGGCTGAACACCAACGCACATACACACACACACACACCACAGTGCAAACCTATTTCACAAGCACTAAACTTGAAAGGCGGAAAAAATTATGATTTGACACACTTGAGGAAATGTACTTTCCCAACAACCCTGGTTTTATGACAAAACTCAGATAAGTGTGATTATTAATACACACTACTACTAATCCCAAATTATTATTTTTAAATACATAGAAGAGACTTCCTTAGCTCTCTCCAAACAGCGATCATAACCGATTCATATGAACCTGAAGTGAGCTTAACAGTTATTTCCATGGCTTCTTATAGATATTGTGTAACACATGGATCAGATTCAAATCCACATAAAAATTATAGACGGGTACTGAAATGTAATTCTTTTTTATTGCCCCCTGAGGAATGCCAATAAAAGGCAAAAAGAAAATATAGTCCACTTTAAAACGCCTACAAAAACTTCAACTTTACCAAACGTTCTGTACAGAAGCATTAGTGTACATTTAGGAGAACGGTGATGGATCCGTTTCCACCACCACAAAACGCACCATCTGTGAATATAAAACAATATTGTGCTCTAAAATAGTGAAGTATGATGCGGCTTCTGATATTCTTCAGCCGAGAATGATGTTGCTTGTTCAGCAGAGAATCAAGTTGACACAATATTATGCATAGGCCTACACGACTGATCAAAGAATCAGTAGACTCTAATGTACATTACTTGTGGGTCCCCATCACGCCAGGTAGGCCCTACTGCTGAGTAGGCCATCTGCGCGACAACAAAGCAGCCTTCCTCGGAGATCTAGAAGTGTAGCTGTTTTGAATGATACGAATGATCCACCTTAACATGCAACTACTTGAAATCATGTTAAATTTGACTGCGACACCTGCCAACCAAATTGCTCTTTGGAAGAATAATTCAGTATTTTTGTCAATGGCCAAAATATACTATTAAATGTAGCAAGTTAAGTTCGAAAGATAGAGCTGGGTCACTGATCTTCTTTCAGCTCTTATTGAAAATATAGTGAACATTAAACACTACTGTTTCGGTAACTAAAAATATCCGCTTTACTGCGAATCAAGCAGTTGTGAAACAGAAAGTGATGGATGCATAGGCCAACATGTTTTTGCCATTCACACCAACTACAAAGCCTGCTTATTCAAGTGATTCATCGGATTTGTAACCATTCGCGTCCAACAATATTAATTCGTCCCTAACTCCATAAATAAGTAGACAGAGAATTGTCGATCGAATGTTTTAAATGGTCGCTGTCTTTCGAGTAGATCTAGGCTAAGCTACCCTGTCACTACTGGCTAGCTAGCCTGCCTGCTAATCTTCAAAGCTAACCCACAAATTACTGGCCAACGATTACGTTTTGAAAACATTGGAGAGGAGAAACCAAATTATATATGTCAACTGTTTCTTCAGTGTCTAGAGAAGGAATAATAATTAGTTTCACCTTGAGATCAATATGGTTTAAGATAAATAAAATAGGTCTATGTCGATTGTAAAGCGTAGCACCGGCCATCTGTACAGTACAGTAGTACGTGAATGCAACCGCTAGACCAGCTAGATCACAAACACAAATGTCAACCTTATGTACAAGACATATATATTTGTATATAGATCGATATATCTGGCAAGCTTACCTCTGCACTTGACTTCTCTTGACGCCAAGAAACCCGATTGTTTTACTAACTGAAAGAAAATATTCCTTCTGGATTCGGATGTCGCTTTCGGGATGACCACTAATGATGCACACTCAACGGCGTCTCAGTGGAGCAAGTTACAAGGGTTACAGAGAACGGTGACGTCATCTTAGACAGCGGCCATGTGACACTCGGAAATCACCAGTTTCACAACGCTTAGAGGACACGTTTAGATGACTGGAAAATTCAAACTGCAGAACCTTCACAATAATTTATTAATATACTACACGACAAACCTTTGTTTGGATTGGTATGAGGTCTGAAATAAAGAAACTCTTCCACATATTCTGTATTATGTTTATTATTAAACTGACTTGGCGTTTGTCTCAAAATAATAGCAACGTTAAGGCTTATTGCCCTCAATAAGTATCTACATGCTTATTGCACAGTTTTTAAATGAGGACGAGGACTGCTTGTATACTTCTATGTTGTACTTCCCTTTGTAATTGCATTTATCATAAACTATCATACTCTATAGGAAATGTACATGTTCTATAATGGACCTTTTAAATATGAAATCACAAAGATATACTCTTCCTAGTTCATTCTCTTTTCTCCATAGTCTACAGTGGCTCATCAAGTGCTGTGCAAGCTGATGGGCCCTGATAGCATCCACTCCATTTCCTACTGCATTCATGTTTTAGGTCATCGGTCTGTGGCTGTGTCCGTTCAACAACAGGGCACCCATGGACTCGTTGGGCCTGGAGCAACTTAGTGGTGCGTGGGTCGTGTTCGGAGTAGGTTGTCTAGCTCTGTCTTGTTTATGGTTCCGTAGGCCTGAGAGTAGCTGCCCAGTTTAGCCCTGGGATCTCCTGCTGCAGCCACATTTGAGTGTCCATGAAAGACCTTCTTACTGAACCTAGGCGGAGGCCGTGCTTCACGGGTGTGAGACTGGGAGCGCTGGTTCTAAACACAAAAGACATCTTGCAGAGGCTCCACGTAACACCCAAAGCACTAACAACTAGTCACATTGTGTCAGGAACTTCACAAACACTGAGAATCAGGGGCAAAACGAATTGTCCTTGACAGGAATTCCAGTGATGAGAATCAATGACATGGTGATCAGCAGGTATCTATTGAGATCTTACTTTCAAGAATGCAGACTCCAAAGACAGAGTGAAGTGTGTGAAAGGTTGCATAATGACTAGGCACTCACCAAGCGGGCAGAGGTGACACATATCCCAGAAGACACCAGGGGTTCATCTCTGCGGATTAGAAGGTTGTTCTGAGGATGTGACTGGGCTAGTGAGAAGGAGTGGGTACGAGCCACAGGGGCGGAGCGGCCACGCTGCACAATCTGCTCCATAGACTTCCAAACCAAAAGGAAACTTCATCAAGAACGTTTCAGATTTCACTCGAACTGATCAACATATTCTGCAGCAGGCAGCCCAGCATTTTATTAGTGTTCAAGGTCACCAAAAACGTTTGCAGATCGATTTTGGAATGACTGACTATACCGTTTGGTACTTACAACAGTGGCGCTGGTGCCCTCTGATGAAGATATAGGTACATTTTCACTGCTAGTCTGCCGCACTAGTTTTCCTCCAGCAGCTCCAGATCGATAATAGTGAGGTGGCCCACAAGGACTTCTCATAAAACCATCTGAACAACAAAAGATACAGGAGGAAATGAGATCAGCACGTCTGTCTGTGTGATTCTTAATTATATATTTTTGGGCAAACGTGCGTTCATTTGTGTGGGTATATTGGATGTCTACTGACTGGGAGCATGTGTGATTGGGTTGTAGGTGGTCTTGCCCATGATGGGGCTGGATGCAGGGCTGGCCCCCTCTTCAACAGACTGGTTGAGCGCGTGTGTCAGGGTGGCTTTGGAGATGCTTGTCTTTAAATCCAGTTGCTCTGCCTCACCATGGCGTAGTTTGCTGCTGTTGTCCCCGCCTCCAACCCCGTTCACTAGGACTGGATCCTTTGGACAAATGTCTTCCCTGTTGGACATGTCCTTGCTGTCGTCTGCTCCATCACCATCAAAACCCAACCCTGAATCTGTTCCAGAGCTGATTGGCTCAGGCTGCCGTGACTGGGCTGGCATCCTTCTGCTGGTCCTCTTTTCCAAAATCATCTTTTAAAAGGACAGAACATGAAGGGAAGTGCAATAGGATTTTAATAAATAAAACACATATAGATTCCGTACAATCTACAGTCCCACCACTAAGGACTATGACTCTGCAATTTTACCTCGTAGAGTTTGTTGCGATACTGAACCACTGACAGCTGGATATCGTCGTCAACTGGCAGGATCACATCATAGTCCAGACTGGGCTCCTTGGCTTGGTTATGGAACCTTCAGGAACCAGAGAGCACAACAGGAAGAGGAAGCCAACATGCCAGATAACATAGCCACTGTTAACGGGACAACACTATTGTTTTGAATATCACACTGGACAAAGACGACGCAAATAAACAGAAGTCTACTCAAAAACAGGAATCAAATACAAACAATCATACTACAACTACACAGAAAACGCAGACTTACAAATTGGCAGCCATTCTGTGAGCACTAGAACAGGACAGAATTCCAAGAATACCTGGAGACATAAGGGTGCTGGAGGGCCTGGGTCGCTGTCAGCCTCTTGTCAGGGTTAAAAACTAGAAGACGGCGCAGCAGGTCCAGGCCATCAGGAGGCACCGAGGGCTGCAGCAGGTCACCTAAAGGCACCTGGGGCCTGGGGAGAGACAGCAAAGTGGAGAGAGAGATGTTGGTGACTCCAGCTATGCTTGAGCGAGAAAGGAACCCAGTTGTTCTTTGCAAAGTTCCATGCTAGAAGTCATGATGCATCTTACTCATCGCAGCGGCGATCGCTCCCACAAGACGAGCGGAATACGGAAGACGGTCGGAACTCACCTCAGAAGCATTCTCTGAATCACGGAAGCACCGTATTCGGATTTGATGGAGATTATATCTGAAAATACAATGAGTGTGGATTGAGTTTGATATGGAAATGCCCTCGACAGCTTCAGATGGTGTCTTTGGGGATGCGTGATCGTGTCCTCACCCTCTGGGCTGGGATGAGGTATGACACTCATGATCCTCTCTATCTGGTTGATGGTCGAGGTTCCTGGGAACAGAGGCTTACCCAGCAACATTTCTCCCAGAATGCACCCTATGCTCCACATGTCTACACCCTTGGTGTACCTGTGACGTACATATGTTATATTTGACATCATTTGCTGGTATATTTCAAATAAAATAGTTTATATATCATGTTTGACATACTATGCTGGTACATTTCATATCAACAAGTTTATATATCATGTTTGACATAGTATGCTAGTATATTTCTTATTATATAGTTTATATAGTATGATGTACTTCATATTGTTCATATGCTGTAAGTCTGACAGTTTGCAGATCAAAATGCAATGCTATGTCATATATATCAGCTCCACCAAATGTCTTATGTAGCTCCTAAAAATGTATTTTTCTCATTTGTTTATTTATCTATGATTATTTTTCACATTTCGGTTGAGTGACTGAGTATCAGAAAGGATCGGAACCTTGTAGATCCCAGTAGGATCTCAGGAGCTCGGTACCACCGCGTGGCCACGTATTCTGTCAGCGCTGGGTTCCCAGCATCCTCCTGGATCTGGTACAGGGAGCGGGCCAGGCCAAAGTCACACAGCTTGACGAAACAGTCCGTGTCCAGCAGAATGTTGGATGGCTAAAAGAAAGGACAGCGAGAGTCAAGCGGTGAGAGAGCGAGAAAAGATGGCACATCTTATCAAACATTCAAAGAGAAAATATGTCCATTCTCTTATGAATTAGGGACAAAGTAGCAAACAATACCACATAAAATAGAATGATATCAAATCATTCCGCCTCAATACTACAGGAATAAATGTCATTTTCAGTCTCCCACCTTCTGGTCCCTATGGATGACGTTGCCTGAGTGTAGGTATTTGGTGGCTTTGAGGAGCTGATAGAGGATGTAGCGCTTGTGAATGTCTTTCAGCAGGTTCCCTTTCTTTATCACAGCATGCAGGTCAGTATCTGGAACATGGAGAATGCATTAACACTTGACGTACAAGCACCCTGCATCGTGGCGGACATGATCTTGATGTTGTATCAGAACCGCGCAGCGCCGCGTGCGATGAATTTCAAGCTGGACTGCACTCGTCCAATCACTTCTGGCATCCCAAGGGGGCAGCCCTCCAAAGCAGCCGACGACAAAGGCAGGGTGCCGCGTGCCAGGGTTACACAGGGAGGAGAGCCTGAGTGCAGTGCAGCCACACTGGGACTGCAGTGTGCTGGTCTGGAGATTCAGCAGGCTGGTCGGCTGCCAAGAGCAGTGCTCCCATCCCCTCCAGTGGAGACTTCAAACTGCTGAATATCTTTGTCCCTTGTTCTTGCAGCTTGCATTCCTCCCTGTCATTTTGCGCATGTAAAGGCTGACGTTGAATTCAAGCACCCCGATAGGTTGGGTGATGAATATAAAACAAGGCCGTCTCTGTTACATGTTGGCACAGCTCTAGGGCTGGCTGTGGTTGTGTACTTATGAAGGCTGTGTCTCAGCATTTTTGTGTTGTGGTACCGTGTACAACATACTAAGTGATGCAAAGGACTACACATGTGCTACACATGTCTTTGTTTTGTGAATATGTAAAACCTTTAAGTTTGTTCAAAATCACCATAAAGAAAAATCTCACCCATGTATTCAAAGACCAGGTAAATGTCTTTGTCATTGTGAGCTCTGATGACGTTCCGTAGGTTGACAATGTTGGGATGATCCCCAAATTCCTGCAAACAGAAATGAGGTTGAGCTGGAGGTAAACGAATGAGGTCACACACATATACAGAGGTTACCAGAACCAAGACCTCAATGTTTAAAATACAACAGAGAAAAGTGCAGACATGGGTTAAAGAACAGCCAGGTGTTTCAGTATGAGATGACTGATTAAGGATTCTGGCACACAACTTTCCAAGAGAGGGAAAGAAGGAGATGGAGGAAGAATTAGAGAGAGAGAGGGTAGAGGGAGAATGAGAGGAAAAGGTTGACCACAACATTTGCATGTCTGCCAAGTCATCCGAAAGCTCCCAGTTGAGGGCAACCAAGAGTCTCTCAAATACAGATTTTTTCTTGCATTTCATTATGCAAACATTTGCCAGGATCCTCAGCTAACTCTTTCAACATATACCAAGAACAAGATGAAACATTTATTTACAGATCTATTTCTACAGCCACTGTATTCTATGCATGTACAGTACGGTGGCATGGGCAAATTTATATCTGTGCTGTTCAATTTATTGTTTAGTCTGAATTGATGGATACTATATGGCTCCTATGTCCGGCTCATCAAGGACCTTTCTCTAAATAAAACCCTCCACCAGAGCACTCCAGCCAGGTTTCACCTCCTGCAGATTTTTCTTACCTGAAGAAACATGATTTCTCGGAATGTCCTCTGTGGAGAAAAACAATAGAGTCAAAAGTAGAACGGACTATGACAACACTCCTGTTACAGTCAGTAAACTACCGTAGTTCCAATCTACAGCTTTGAATCCTAGTACGGAACTCTCTGATTAGAAACCTGGCGATAGAGAGGCCTCCTTTGTGATACACTAGGGATCTTACCCCTGTGAGAGACACCCAGCTGTACACAAGCACAAGGTTGAATCAGCCAAGCTCTATGTACAAACCTGGGCATCAGTCCTATTCCTGAACGCATCAAATATCTTCTTAACAGCCACCACCTCCCCTGTCTCTCTGTTCAAAGCCTTCCACACAATCCCATACGCCTGGACAGAGAGAAGAGGACAGATGAAACGCTTGTTTTATATTCTCATCTGTTGTACATAGCTGTTGAGTGAGTTGTGACAGCTGCTGGTTATATATTGCAGGCTCCAGAGAATGTTTGGTATCTCATCAAAACATATTCCTTCACAGAAAACATATAGGCTGGAATAACCCTGATAACATTTCATAGCTAAACAAATGTAGGCCTATTAACCAGTATTCATTTAAACAGGACTATTCCTATCTTTTCCTCTGATTAACGGTGCAGATTAGAGCATCAGATGGGAAGGACCTGTTGTTCCACTTGATGATGAGCAACCAATTAACGGGCTGCCGGTTCCAACTACCCAGGGAGAATACTATCACCCATCTGTAAGGGCAAGGTTGACCAGTTCCTGACCAGATAGATATTTACATGGAGGTCGTAATACTAACGTAAGAATTTAGCAACACGTGACAACATGGATATAGGCTAAAGTGTTTAATATGGGGGCTTTCAGAAAGTAATCCACTTACCCCTTTTCCAAGTCTTCTTTTTATTTCATATTTCATAGAAACGTGATCCTCCACTTCAGAGACATTCATCTTTCGCCTTGGCTTTGCAACCAATCTAACGAGCAAAATTGGGAGATAATTTGCTGCAGTAATTAACTATGTAGGCTACTGTGCTGCACGTACAGCAGACCTGAAGATATATTTATGTTCTCAAAACTGTTGATTCATAGCGGCTCTGCTGTCAACTCAACTTCTTTCAGCTTGTTAGCTACACATGTACATCATCCAAGAAAACAAGTCTAACGCCTTTTCATCATCATACTTGATAAACTCACAATAATGCTTACGTAGCCTAATAGTTTACCTTTTTGTTTAGCATTAGCAACGAGCAATAGTACGGTACTGTCTGTAGGCTAAGTGCAGTTGACTTCTGTTCTGAGCGCTAGTTGTTTTATCAATCACAGTGTTGAACAAAGAATAATTCCTGATAAACTTCTAATCCACACTTTGCATCCTCACAAATTGAGCAACACTAACATGGTTAATTTGAAAGCAATGAAATAACAACGGAATAACCATTCAATTCCAGCTGCGTATTTAGATATCCGCGATTCTTAGCATCTGGAGACTAACCACCTTATCGGCTTTTTTTGTGATCGTTTGTTGTCCTGGAGACGCATCTATGCAGCCTTACCCGTTCTTAAAGGAAAAACAGTCCAATTCTACCCTTACCTGATTACAAAGAAATAAAGTACTTTGAGCTGGCCTATGGTATCACTTCATTTCAGAATATAATAATTACAAAATGCGCTTGTACATTGAATGAAATAAAAGTAATGCTTGGAGGTTGAATTGTTTTTAAAAGGCGTTTCTTTTATTCGTGCTTTAATCACTTAATTTATGTACAATGAAGCATTTTAATAAATGTGTTCTTCCTTAATCCTAACTAAGGGGTTAAAAACCTTTACTATGGTCCTTGGAGAAATGTGTCCCCATTATCCTCAAATAAACGTCAACCCCAAAACACCCACTAAAGTATAATGGACTCAGACATCTCAAATAGTGCTATTACAAAATGGTAATACAATGAAATACAGCGGGGGATACAGAGACAGACGATAATAAATTGTAATTCACCTACAGAAAAGGAGTTAGGACTGTTATGCCTGTGTACACTCAAACCAACAGCGGAGGCAAAGGGAAAAACTGTCTGAAACATCAGATCCATGTTTATCAAATATCAAACTAGTCATCCTAATATTTTTGTAATTCATTGCGCATTATAACTCCTAAATTTGTTCACAGATTCAGAACACAACGTGGCATTTCACCTTCCACAAGATACAGCGTGCTTCGGAAAAAGAGAGTTGATGGAAAAAAATATGATCATATAAAGCCTTTAGCTGCGTCAACCTTTCAAATGCCCCAATCTCCAATAAGATTTCTGAAAGGTTTCACTGTTTCCTGCTCAACTGGCTAACAAAAGAGTCAGACAGGTTTTTTGACGTCCAAATAAGAGAAGTAAAGAATTTGGTCAAACACACAGGCTGGGGAGCCTTGTCGTAGCGTTGCGATAGGCTGGACCGATACTTTACAGGACGACCCCGTTGGGCAAAACCACAACGTCAAGTGCTGCTCTGATTGGAAGCTAGGATAGGGTCTGCGACCGAGAAGTTGGACAAGTTGAAAAGGAGGGAGAGGATATAATGTAGGGAGTCAATGTCAGAACGGTCCCAATGGATGATGGGAACTGTAGTTTAGGAGGAGTGTAGAAAGCGGTTGAAGGCGTTGTAGGCCGACTCGAGGTCAAACAGCATCTGGCGCACCTGGGAGTCATCGAGCTCATCAGAGGCAGACATGCAGCTGAGGGTCGTCAACCTAAGAAAAAACATCACACAAGTTGACAGCCACACGCGAACAATCAGATTTGTTTACATACATAACCATATCATGTTCTGCTGCCATCCTGTATGTAGATCTGCGTCGATAGAATGCTTGATGCCGCAGTTTCATAGCTGAAAATGTTTGGAATGAATCGCATTCTCACCAAAGGCTGACTTTGTCCTTGGCCTCAGAGTCAGGGGGCATGTTGCTCATTCTGTTCATGGTCTCCATAAGCTCTCTTAAGTCTGGCTGGATCTGATCAACGAAACAAACAAATCCAAACATTCAATCCACCAATCAAACATGACGGAGTGCAGAAGTGGTGATTAGGGGGACAGAATAATGTACCTCATCCATGGCCCGGATCTCTAGTCTCAGCTTGTCCATTACAGTAATGAAGAGCTAAAGGAAGGAGAAGAAGAAATCATGACGTGTCTAAGAACAATATTGTTACACAGCATAACCAACTTTCCCATTGTCCAGATTAAACATACACTCATAACCCTGATCCTAACATTCCTGTTCTCAAAGCAGGGTCAGTTTATGACAGCACTGGTCTGTGAAACATTTACAGGCAGTATAAGGTTTCCTCAAACAAATGTTTGTTTTATTGATAGTTCTGGAGCCATGACAACCATCCACATTTTGCAGTAAGTTTAAGTAGCTTTTTATTGTTCCATGGATGGTCTTTTTGGAAAAATGCAGAGCCAATCTGTTCCACCCTATGTAACTTCCTTATTAAAGACCAGTGCGTTCAAAGTCAAAAATAACTCAAAGTGCTGCAATGACCCTGACAGTTTGTTGACTAGAAGCCAAAACCAAGCACTTCAAATTTGAAGCCCTTAAGTGGAGGGTTTAATATGTGATGCATGCTGGAGAGACATACAGATACTATATCTGCAATGCAGCGATTGAGGTTGCCCTTGTCATCCTTGATGGTAATTGGTCGGTCCTCCTTGATTCTCTCCATAGCCAATGGGCAGTCAAGCTGCCAAACAACAGAGCGGGTGGTATTGATGTTGCATGGGTTGAATACACAACGTACTGTACACTCCTCTTTAATACATGTTGTCATGTAGGAGTACTGCAAACAGAAGGTATGGTTCAGTAACTTTAACACATTAAATGCTATACAACGATAAGCAGTATTTCATCAAATCAATGGGTGTGGCTTTTACGGCTCAACACGCACACCTACGGTGTTATGATATGCCTGCCTTTTTAATTGAAGACAATTATAAGAAGACCGGATTAAACAGAGAAAGTATGTCTGCACGCATATATTTTCCACAGTCAGCAACACTTCTAACATGATGTCTAATTGCCGTCGTCATCACCCGAGCGCATCCCTTGCAGGGTCGACCTCGAGCAAGGGCAGGCCACTCGTTAACCAAAACACAACGCTCATCTCTCGCTGCTGCTGCTGCCTTCCAACAACAACTGACTCCCAAACCACAAAAACTCACCCTGTACTTCCTGCAGAAGTCATCGATAGATCCCACATCCGACCCCTGCACCTGTTTGAAGGCAGCCTTGTACTGGACCAGCAGTCTGGAGCAAGCAGCTGTGTACCTGAGTAAGACAGCCCGGTCAGTCTCCTAGTCCACGCAGAACCACCCAGACGCGCTGAGGTGCGCTGAGGTAGAGAACTCACTCATTGGGCGTGACACAGTCTTTGATGTAAGCCTTCTCCAGAGCTTGGAGGGTCTTCACTACAGCAAACAGCTCGGCCATGTTGTCAAACCTTCGTAAAAAGACGAGAACGGTGAGGTTTCCCATGACGGCCGCAGGGGTGAAGAAAGCTGGGGCATGTTTATCTCGTCAAGATAGAGAATGACTTACTTTTCTCTTTCTCTTGCATTTTTATACAATTTGACTTCCTAGAAATCGATTTGAAACATAGGTTAGACGGCAGGCATGATTTTGCTTCCCAAAAGAGAACGAACCATCACAAACCACAAGTATTAACTCAACATTTTTAAGACATAATAGGATATTTTTAGACATAACAATCTCAACCCAGTAATATTATTGGATATTGTATGTATTGGATATGGCTAGAATCACAAAAACAAGACAACGAGAGGTTAAACTTACCTCATACAACTCTGGTTTATTGACAGGGGCTAAAAAACAAAAAGGCATAAATAGAGTGAGAATGATTACGACTGCAAGTAAAGGACACTTATTAACAAATTGAGCAAAAAGCATGTATAAAGCCTAAGAATCTGATGACACAACAAGCTGAAAGGGACGTTTTACTTTCCATAGGTGCATCGTTGCCTACCTCCTCCAATCCCTCCTGTAACTGCTATTCCATGGAACATGGTGGCGGCCAATGTCTCATGAGATGATCTGTAGATAACAGCAGTTATTGATATTACATTGACATTCTTTTGGACGACTTCAAACTGTATATCCAGAGCAACATGCAATTGCATCATAATACAGCAGATGACTCAGGAATAAGAAACGACTCAAATGAAGATGTTAAAAGTAGGCTAATCATTGGGCCAAACTGACACTCCATCTGTACAGATCTGGGCTCCTAAGAAGGTGACCGGAACTCTTGGAAATAAATCCAATTTGATCAAAAGTGACAGAGCAGGCTAATGATGACCACAATGCAAATTATAGTTGCTGAGGACTGGAAGCTAGGTTGGACGTAATTTACCAATACAACTAACATAAATGAAACAATACTTAAAGATCGACTTTAGATGAGCACAAACTATTGCGATAATGTGTATCTGTGCCTATATACCTAGTATTTAAATAAGCCACAACATTAGCTTTAAGCTAAGACAAGCTAGCCTCCTCCATTTCCTTTGTGAATTGTTTCAGTCGATACAAATACACGAACGAATATTCTGTAAACAACATGTATCAAAATACGTGTGAAATACTGTTGGTACAGCGTGTTGGGCTTCGTGTGTTTTTACACAGACAATTCAAACACAGATCAACATTTATTGTTAATTATTTGAGACTCACCCCTCGGCCAAATGTAGTGACGTCAACCTAAACAACTAGCGAAAAGAAGGACCCCAAGTGAAAACGCATGAGATGCCCATTTGCCTTACTACAAATTATCATATTTGAGAGCGCTATCTTAACGTTTTGTATTTCCATTCCATTTAATTTTATTCATATAATTTTCACGAAAAACATATCTTTTGAAAGAAATTGTTGCGGGAAGTTGACTGACAGAAGGACATTCTGGCAACTCTGAGTCTGAGCGCGCGATATTTAAATAGATTATGGACGTCAACAGCGTCTCTGCAATCTGTCACCAAATGAAAAAATAAGAACAGCATCTCTACAACAAGGTATGCAAGTAGATTTACAATTGCATATTTATTAACTAACATTACGCTTCATTTTAAGCACATGTCTTTTTTCTATAATCAAATTAGTTGGTAGATTTGTTGAGTAGACCTCGTCAATCTCGTCAATCTCTTCGCGCCGAAAGCAGCACTTTGTAAACTATAGAACTAAACTACTACTCTTATTATACATCCGAATATGCTGCCTAGAAGTGTACCTTGTGGACTACTCTGCCATATTTCGACTTTCCTAGTAAACAGATGTTGAAAAAATCAAGATGTTCTTATTCTCTCTTATAAAAAGCCAGCTAGGATTCATATGCAAAGCTCCCACTGTCTACCATCCATCCATCCAGTCCTGCTCTGCCATGATGAAATCCTCCAAGTCAGCACAGCAGACGACAGAGCAGTGTGGGGTCTGGTTTGACACTGTGGATCTAAAAGTAAAAGCCAAAAAGGTAGAATTTGTTGAATCGTGCTGCCTGCTATGTAATCGCTGTGTTTGCCTTCTCTTCTAAATTTGTTTTGAAATTAAGATCACATTTTATGCATAGATAACGAGACATTCTCTCTGCATTTAATGTTTCAGAAACAAATGGTCCGTCCCATCTCCAAACAGCTGAATCCTCTAGCAAGACTTGGAGGATATAGATTGGGAGTAGCATTAAACTTCACCCAGACAAAGATCAAGATGCCTGCCACTAAACAGAGTTCCATAACTGCATTTTTAGCTTCATCACACAGAGGTAAGTCTTTTTACGCAGACGGAAATGAGCACGTACCGTAGTTAATGAACTCCTACCCAGGGTATTATATTATTGCTGACAACAACAACTGATGTGATATGATTTAGGGATTTGGTTCTTACTTTGATCACAGATGTTTTCTCCTACGACCTGACCCAACAGTTGTCAACCAGGCACATGCAGAACCCAACGTTGAGCCCGCCTACACGTCATCACCTACCTCGTCTGGAAGAGCGAAGACCACACCAACCAATCAAACGTGTTCTGGGACCGAACATAAGCGAGAGATTGGCCCAGAGCTATCTGAGGAGCGCAGGGTGGAAGCAGGCTGTGAGTGGGGCAGACAGAAAATGGGGGGGACGGAGACTACAGCATGGCCAGAGGAGATCGCCACCCCGTCCTTTGTAGATATGTACCAAGCTTCTGAAGAGGAGAGGGAAGACAAAGGCATGGAGGAACCAAAAAGAAAGAGGGGCAATTATCAACACTCATCCCTGTTCGAGAATGACTCCCTGGGGGAGCTGTTTGGTGATGATCTATGGAGCACCTGCAGCAGCCAGCAGGACAGTCAGCGTCTCTCTGAGCTGGATCAGATGAGTCAGGATTCAGATGATGGGGATGTTGGGACTCCACCAGAAACACCCAGAGCAAGGCACGATAGCACAGGAAGTGTGACGCGTGACAGCCTGCTGAGAAAGGTGGGGTTTGGCTTAGGGGCCAGAGGGAGAACCTCCACCCAGAGGACACCTGCCTCCACCCCCTGGGTGTCACAGGACGCAGGCTGTCGAGGGAACCACCTTCAGTCTGTTTCTTCAGTTTCACCGATGAAAAGAACTCCCCTCAGCCCGCTTGGAAACGCTGCCCTCAGGTCTCATGACAGGTGGATGGAAGCATGTCCACAGAAGGGTGTTCTGCGAGGGCCTCTAACTGACACCCAGATGCTGTTCACGCAGGACTCTGAAGGCTTCAGAGTGATCGCACATCGAGATCTCAGCGTGCAATCCAGGAGCTGTCCAAAGTATCACACTAACATAGCAGCTGGTGGTAGAGACAGAGGACAGAAGACAAGTGTTGCACTAGATAAGGAGAATGAGGGCTTTTTTACCCAAGACTCTGAGGGAAATGTAGTCATGAAACATTGGGATTTTGTATAATGTGTCCAGGATCTCTCCTCAAACAGATGGCAAAGATATGGAATGTATTTATCTGTGAAATATCTGCTTTGTATATTTGTATTATATACTAGACTGCTTTCAAGAAATTGTTTTTTCTATCATTACTACAGATTGATTTCCTAAATGTGCTGCTTCTTGTTTAGTAGATGAACACACAGCAGAATAAGATACTGAGACAAGTCTAGGACAGTTTTTATTTAGAAAATGTATAGTCACATTTATATTGCATTAATTTATGTTGAATTAAACATTGTGACAGCACTCATGGTGAACTAATCTTCTATGCTGGTGTCTCTATGCTTCTTTGCTCAATGCAAAGCCCAGAATGTAATAAAGGTGGTGCAATAATAGTTGATGGTAAACAAAATGTCAATTTCTATATTTTAGCATAAAGGTGTACAGTGCTGTTAATCTAATGATAATGTACTGTTGAAATCAAAAGTATACAGACCCTTCTATGCACCATTACCCCACCGGACATTAAATATTCTTACGGTTGTAAAAATCGACATTTTAAAAGGCCATATATACTTTCGATTTGAAGGCACATTGACTAATAGTGAATTACTATACGAACAGACCTCTGAACAGTTAGTTGCTTTGTAAGAGCAGCTTGAACACAGTAGAATCTGGCCAGACTGAAACCTCTGAGTTTTAACTTGAATGTACAACACCATCAACACAGATAATATACTTTTCAGCATAACTGATCGTACATGAGAAGGCAAATACAATTTTACGGCTTCTATCATACTGTAACATACTGTATACAGTCCATTCATAGCATCTTCTAAGGCCTCAATTTAGTATCCCAGCCAATGAAGTATCTGCACTGTTTGATTTACTGTTTTAACCCCTCCAGCAGTCATAATGACTCCTCCCACACCTTAGCTCTCTCGGCTGCCGATTGGCTGAAAAACACCACAAACATTAAAGTAGCACAAACCAAGCAACAGTGAAATACTGACCATCTTTAGATGAAAAGAATCCCTTAGAAGTCTGAGACCTACTGTACTTGAACATTTCAAATTGGACACAGCTGTCAATAGGAAGTATTTACTGGATGTATCCATTAACATAGTTACTTGAATGCCTTTATTGCTATGGCACACTAATGTAAGACAAATGAGGTGTCTGCCAGTGGTGAGGATGGTACACATCAAAACACAAAGTTCATTTTCTAAAGTCAGTTCTGACAGGGTTCGATTGCGGGTGTGGTGGAATACACACTATAACTGGGTGTCCGATTTTGCAGGTGTCTGGGTGAGCACACTGACGAGTGATTCGAGGATTGTGGGTAATTGAGTTCGGTGATGTGTTGTTGGTGAACAATTTGTTCTTTTTTCTTCGATACGACAGGACTAATGAGTAGCCTCTGAGTGATTCGTTCATGTTCTTGCGCATCCTAAAGTTAAAAAGGCTCAGTAGAGGAAACAGAAATGATTCATTCCTGACTCTTCAGGGTCTTCAGGTATCTTTAGTTCATTTCTCATGTGACTGACATTTCAGGTTGGTTTAAAACAAATTGGCTTTCTGCAAAAAATATATATAAAAATGCTATTATTTTGAGCCATGTTTGAAAACAGATCTTTTAAATTTTTCTTCTCTAGAGTTAACAAAATAGTTGGACCTGACCAGAAATGTAATTGTTTTTCTTTATGCTTTTAATTTGTAGAGTTATGGTTACAGACTATCTATCTACACTCATATGACACACACAAACAAAGTTACGACTTTGACAAAGTCTTGTATATTGCTTTTGTTTTTGTAAATCACTTTGGCCAAGATAATCGAATTGTGAAAATGAAATATCGTGGCAACCTTAATCTCAATGCAAAACTACATCCTATTCTTTAAGCTTAGTGCAGTTGTTTCTGCTTGCTACATTAGGTTACTATCATCTCCATGTGTTGAGCCTATTCTCGTATCCACTAAAGCACAAGGGATGATGATGATGATGATGGGGATGAGGCAGCGATCAACCAGCGATCTCTGTGGGCTCCGTCACCAGTTTAGACCCATCCCAGACGGTCTTGAACTGCTCAGGAACTGGGAACTCTCTCTGTGGGATATGTGGAACAGTAGAGAGGGTCAGCACACACACGCGCACACACACACACACACACGTACAAAGGCATGGACACACACTTACAAAGTCATCATCACCCTGAGGTACCAGGATATTCATCTCAGAGCTCTTGGCACTGACTATCTCACAGTCCAGGGCCTCCTGGCTCAGGTAGACATGACAGCCTTCTGTCTTGTTGATGGAGATGGTGGGAACCTTCCCTAACACCTGCATAAGCAACAGAAGATACAAAACACAATGAGGTGGTGCTAAGAAATGATTTGTAATCAGTATCCCTGCATGCATTCTAATAGTTTTGACATTTCTTCATGTTATAGTTGGAGTTACACGCAAGACCTGAGCTTTAATGCGAGTTGAGTGACCTCAGCGATAGTCTTTACTGACCTGCAACTTAATGTCCTTGGAATTGATGACCTCTACGATACCAACCACGTTGTCAAACACCAGGCCCAGCTTCTGACAGTTGTCTGTGAGAAGTCATCCTCATAATCATCAGGGTCATAGACTTACAGGTAACATGAATACATGACATTTACATTTACGTGGCATTTAGAAAGTACAGCAGAACAGAGTACACAGGTGAATACAGCGACTAGGCAGTCTTACAATCCTAGACAGCACCTTATAGTGCACGTGTAGTAGTTTTTTATTGAATGATTACCCAGGACTCACCAACAATGATGGAATTGATCTTTCCCCTGATCTGCAGGGTGGAGTTTCTGCAGCTGTAGATATAGGCCACCTGGCGCAGCTCTGTGTCCTCAATGATCAGATCATGATTCTGCTCAAAGTTCTCCTGCAGGCATAACCCACAACAACTTCTTCTTCGTGGGTCAACTAGACTCAATGAAATGCCTCAAAGGCCCTTGAAAATCTGGCCCCTACATGGACAAACTGTTAGCAGTAAAGAATTGGTTTCTGTGTGTCAAACCAGCGGAAGAGTCACGCACCACGCGCCACTTCTTTCCCTCCAGCTCCAGCAGAGGGGGTCTTTTCTGGGGGGGGGCTCTGCCAGAGGAGCCCCCGGGGGTCCCTTTCCTAGAGGGGGTGGAGGGGTGGACCCCTCCTTGGGATCGCAGGCTGGGGTTCTTGTGTGTCTTCTGGTTTTCCGAAATATGTTTCAGACCTGGCAGAGAGTGAGCGTGTAAGAGAAGATTCGACTCTTTTTTATCTAGATTTTTTCATCTCAACCCTCCCAACCTTCCTCTGTATCTATTCTTCTCACGCGCCTTGTTAGTTCTTTGACAGGATGGCTCGTCAATGCTCAGGTGCTATAGGTGACCTACCACTGGTGATGGCCTCCCCCTGGTTCAGCTGGGCAAACAGGGCTGCATGCTGGCTGGCCGCGCGATCGGGCTGGGGAGTCTCATCCATGGAGCTTGGGGGAGGTCCGGGGGGAGGGGGAGGTGGTGGTGGAGGGGGGCCGGGGGGGCCAGGGACAGGCGTGACAGAAGCAGCGATGGGACCCTGTGAGGAGGGAGTGACATGGGATGAACAAGCCAGCGTTCAGCGACCATGTTGCTGATGGGAAAGCTTGCCTTGGAACAAGTCTAGCATTCAACGCATTCTGACTTTTAAAATGGGTGGAAATAAAATGTTAACTGAGATCAGGGTTGAGCATAGTTCATTTTTGGAACTTACTCTAATCTCTACCCAGTGGTGTAGAGGAATTTATTGACGGATTAAAAGAATATTGACGGATGATGACACCTGTGACATGCACGTCCTTCTGGCATGGGATGTCCAGCAGGATCAGACAAATGGAATGGCCAGGCATCCACACACTTTCGGCCACATAAGAGTTCATTCATTGACTCACGGACACACACACACACCCAGACACACACCTCTCAGTCTGTCTTCCAAATCCTCAACAGCCACAACAGCTGCCAGAGTCTGTCACAACTGCTGGCCAAGTACACACACGCACACAGACACAGGGGTGCTGAGGTTCATGAAAAGTTCACCACTCACGTTCAGTTCCTGTAAGGTACAGCTAAGGACGCTCACTGCATGACCTGTAGTTCTATGTGTTGCACCTTTACTAAGCTGTAACTACAAATCCCCCCCAACAGTAACCATTCAAGCATAGAGAACGCATAAAATCCTAATGATTTTACGCGCTTTTGACTGGTGTGCGTTGAGTGTGCGTGTTTCTAAGGTAAAAGGCGTGTGCCTGTGTGGGGAGGGAGGAGGTGGGGGGTTGTGCATGTGTGAATGAGCGTGTCACTAACCCTTTTGGGCAGCAGGCGTTAGCTTCAGGGAAACTAAGCCAGGGAGTTTAAGTTACAACGCGGCGCGTTAGGGGAACAGGTGTGTCTGGCTCGACGCACACTGGCCTTTTTGTTGGTTTTCTTCTGTGAAGAAAACCCGTCATTCAACTGAGGACTGAGTGCCACCTGTTGATCCGCCGCACTTATCCCTCCACTTACCCCCCTCCCCCATGTACCCCTCCTCGCCCCCCTCCCTTCCCCCTACAGGCAGGCTCAACAGCTGACACGCAGACACGCATGCACACAGGCATGTCAGGCACAGAAAACACGCACGCGCGCGGGTTTCACGTCGAGTCCGCTGTCTAATATGGATCCTGTCTTTCTCGAGGAGGCCTGGGTGTTTAGAGAGAGCAAGCTTCCTTCAAATGAGTCATTCCTTATCGCTAATGGAGGAACGCGAAACACGGCTGAACAGAGTACAGGGAAGGAGGGGAGATGTCACCATGCACTTGCTGTTGCCAGCAGCCATGACTCTTCCGTAGATCACAGGCTATCTCCGAACAGATCAAATCCCAGGCCTGTGTTGTTACTACAGAGCTAAGGGTCAAGGTGGGTGGGATAAAGAAGAGAGGGGGTTTACCATTGCTCAACTGTAAACCCAGTGTCCAGCCAAGTTCAAACCTTAAAGCAGGTTCCAACCCTTCCTCCAAAATGACATCTGTGTGTGTATATGTGTGTGTGTGTGTATATATGTGTGTGTGTGTGTGTATGTGTGTGTGTGTGTATGCGTGTGTGCGTGTGTGTATGTATGTGTGTGTGTTTGTGTTTGTGTGTGTGTGTGTGTGTACTCACCGTGTTGCTCCAGACCAGACCAGTGGTGTGGTGCTGTCTGATGTAGTTCTGCAGCTCTGTCCAGATAGACAGGTAAGAGCGTACCCACTCCACATGCTGTTTGTCTCTGGACACAGAACACAAACAAACCCACACATCAAAAAAGAGGACAGATAAAAGATCAAGTAAACAGGTCACAGTGGTAAAGAGCAGAAATCAAGAGAGAAAGAGAGGAGCATTAAGAACAGTCCTTTTTAGGATGGGTGCATCCAGGACACCAGATCAGACTCTGACCTTCAGGGGGGACTACAAGGTTGTGTTTCTATGAGGCACCAGGAACACAGTGACACGTACGAGTCTTTGTAGTCCTTAAGAACTCTGTTGGTGTAGAAGGTGGCAGCGTCATTCATCTCCTTCACATAGGGACAGGGCTTCTGCCTCTGTGGCTCAGCAACAGAAAGACAGAAAGATGTGGTTCACAATGCAACAATATGTACATGTCGATTGACATACCTGGAGATATAGACGCAATCACAAAGAGCTGAGTGTTTCTCAACAATTCCCATCATGTCTTATTTACTAAACATTCCTGTTTGGTGCAAGAGTTTAAGATCCAGTGTAAAAACACAAGTACAGGTGCATCATGTCCTGTAGTTTTACAACGTAAAGACCAGGTATTGGCCATGTTGACAGATTAGACACAAATCATTTGAGAAAAATGTGTAGTCTGTACAATTGTGTAACACAGACCTGGCATCAAGTTCTGCTCATTCATGTATCATTTTAAGTAGTCAGGTGCATGTGTGTGTGTCTGTGTGTGTGTGTGTCTGTGTGTGTGTGTGTGTTCCCTCACCACAGCCACCCAGCCCAGCGCCGGGATGCTCTCACTGACCGCCGACAAGTGGTTAAAGAAGCCGCTGCCACGGTTACGCTCCCGAAAGCTCTGGATCAGCTGGATCTGCTCCGATATGGGTTTCAACAGGTCCGAGAGCTCTGTCTGGGGGTGGGGGGTGGGGGGTAGGGAGGGGGGAAAGGGAGGGGGGAGAGAAGAGGGGAGGTTGGGAGTTTGGTTCGATCTCCTAGGAGGAAACTTCATTGGTAACTGTCAACAGAGACTCCAGGCTCCAGGCTCCTGGCTCCAGCCTCCCTTCCCTCAGCAGCATTCCACAGTCCCACTGGCCATGTAAGGCACTGAGCTCTACTCGTGTTTACGGTTTACCTTCACTCAACCTCCACGCAACCAGGAACAAGAACACTTTGTTTCCCCCGGTGTTAAACTATCAGAAACACAACTTCATTCTGACCTGCATCGGCGAGGCCTTTGCCAAGTACAGTGCATGCTTGAGGATGGGTCGCCTCATTTTTATAGCGGCGGTGATACAAAACAGGGAGTTGCGTCTGTGTGTTTGATATGATGTGACGGGGAGATCACACGGATGTTGTTCTACTGCTGTGGCAACTGATACAATATACAATACTGTGGTTTGTACTGCAGTAAGACTATCCATTGTGTAAATGTAGATGTGTAAATTGTGTTTAACTGAATGACAATACTGCTGACTTCAGCGACTCCAGTGTTGGTGAGGATGCTTGAGTCAAACGCAGATTCATTTCATATCGCAGTACAGATGGGCCTTTCGCTGCACCAGCCCCTGGTTAAGATGGCATTCCCACAGTCTCCAACTGGAACTCATGCTCCCATTGAAATCAGTCTGAGATAAGTAGGGTAAGTATTATAATATTGACATCTGCATGTTAGAATAATAATATTATCCTGAGACAAATACAACGCATGAGAGGAGCCCGCCATGTGGTCTGTCTGTCTATGCCAATCCAGCTCTCGTTGTCCATTCTCCATTCCAACGTTTGCATCTTAACTGTGTGTATGTGAGACTCGGCATCAAGCAACACACACACAAACACCCTCCCCCTCCCCCTCCCCCCCCACAGGAGCTCAAATATAGAACATGGCCATAAAAAGCCACAGAGAGCGACCAGTCAGGCCCAGAGAAAAGCCAGAGGTCCGTCAGAGTCCCTCTGCTGCCCCTGGCCCTCACACTTCTCCACCAGGCCTCTCTGCGTGGTGGGTGGAGCTCAGGCCATCAATGGTCTTTTTAGACTGCGAGGCAGTGTGGAGGAGCCCCCCCCCCCCAGCTTCAGGCTGACGGGCCCCAGGAGGAAAACAGGCGCAGAAGTGGGGGACTGTGTGCATGTGGACCATCCACAGGGATAGCTTGACTGTGACATACTGTCGGTTCACTTCTACATGTAGTAAAAAGAAACAGCGCATGAGACAGGACTTCTATGAAGCTAAAAATAAAGCAGGCAGCATCCCATAGAGAGCCGAACATCAATGGGATGATTTCGCGTTAATAACCCCTGCAACATGAGATGGTCTTGTGTTATGAATACATTTGGGAAGGTGCTGCCTTGACGTTTTGCCTTGCTTATCCACTGTGTAACTCACGATGAAGATATCCACTCATCCCCGGAGGCAAAGTTATTAGGAATGAAATGACATGCTGAAGGATGACGAGCCTAGTTGAAACATCTACAGGACATTCTCCATGCTGGTTTGATCTATCCTGAGTTGAGAACAGTGGACTGGCACCGATGAAAGGAAACCAAAGGAAGTATGGTACAGAGTATTGAGACGCACCCATGGCACCAGTATGTGACTTAGTTATACCTGTGCGGGCTCTTGGTGGGTGGCAGTCATTTTGAGGAATGTCCTTTGGACCTGCAGGGCATTGTTCACCATCTCTGCCTGTCAATTGAAAAGATCAGGGGTAAAAAAGTCAAAGCTCTGATACATTATCAAGTCAAAGCTCTGATACATTATCAACTCAAAAGCAAAGCCAGAAGTGTGTTTCTTTACAGCAGATATGGCTAAGTGACATAAAGCACATGCCTGATAAAGCTAATCTGTCTCTTTAAGACTCCTCTCTACGCAGAGAAGACAAACTGTTTTTGGATGAGGACCCGAAAGGCACGTCTAGCATCGGGGAATAGACCTCCTCTTAAGGAGCAGGGAAACCCAGGGAAGATTTGCCCCTAAAAGGAGTTTTCCCAACTTACAGAACCCACCTCTCAGCCAAACACCTCCTCACTCGGTCCGATGGGAGGGTGAGACACTAATAACTGTTTTCTTTGGATGTAGAGACACAAGAGGCAAAACAGAGTTTGTTTTTGCATTTTAGAGAGATTTCCCACCCGTTGCACATTGCTCAGGGTTTACTGGTCTTTTTAGATGATATAACCATCAAACTTGTGTGTACGATGCATTGGCCTTAGGAGAACCCTTCTGGAAATCCTTCTACGCTCACTGGGGGCAGAGCGAGAGCCCTGAAAGCTACGAGTAACAGACACATTCGCTCACAGACAGGTACTCACGTGTTTCCCCACGTCTGCTCCTATTGCACGGCTGATCCTCAAGTACTCTGACACGGGGCCCCGCAGCAGACAGTCGTAGGCCTCCACGTACTGGGACACTGCAGAGAAATGGGTTTTGTTTCGTAGGATACCCGCTACAGACAAGTGTAGAACTTATGAAAGCCACAAGTGAAACTTTGCCACAGCCAAAAGAAATGGCTTTCAAAATAGTAACTGGTCTTTTTTTTTTGTGATTCACAAATGTAAAATTACCTCCGCTGATGCCATTCACACAGTCCCTGCTGTCCATGCCATTGGATGCCTGCATCTTAAAGGACACCTGCTCCAGGCGAATGACAGTCTGCTCCAGACGTTCTACCAGCGTTTCCATGTTGACAAGCCTGTAGTGGGAAAGCCAGAGGTAGCTAACAGGTCCATGATAGCGCTAGGATCACAAAACTATTACCCATGGATTTACATACCCTAATAATTAAGTGTGGACAGTTGAATATAGTTCTGGAATTTCCCAGAATCCTCTTATGCACAAAATAACAGGATGTTCTGTAAATTGGTGTGTATGTCTGAACTGAGTGAAGTTGCTCCAGCTGTTTGTGCTCCAAGTCCCACAGGCAAGCTTTCAGAAAGAAGCCTCTGGATCAGGAATGGAACACAGGTGGGTGGAATCACTCTTAAAGGCGCATAAGAATGAAGTAAGTTGACTGCTCCCAACAACCAATCAGAACGGTGCAAACAGGGCTTGAGCGAAAAAGAAGGAAGTCATTCTGTAGAGATGAACACGATCTAAGTTCACAAGACTGACAGGGAAGTCCACCAACCCTGAAGATATGGAGGTTGTTGGAGACGCTCAACATCTACCACAGGTTGCTACATCAAGAACCTTGGGTGAGGATTTAGCAGTGGCTATGAGTGTATCTCAGTCTGGTGACTCAGGAACACCTGGTGCAAAGCCAAGTTCAAAGACCTCAGCTGGGATTTGGAGGTACAGAGGCATTAAAGCCTAGTAGCCCATGAGTGTTCTCACAAGATATATTATACGTCTACACAACTTCTATTGATTTAAAACTTAGGCAATAGATATGCCAAACCACCATTTATAGTGTATGTAAAATCTGTAACTGATTAGATTTATGTCATTGATCTGCCTGAATAACCAACACACTTAAAATTGAACAATGCTGTTTAATGTTGGTAATATCCTAAAGACGTTCCGTTCTCAGCCTTTGAGTCCAGATGGCAGAGCCAGACACAGATGCATGAGCTGTTTGTGCCACGATCTGCTCTGATGATGCCGTTGGGAAAGACCACAACAGTACGTGGTCTGAAATGGGGTTTTCATTGTTTTATGTCAATAACTGTTTTAACTTAACAGCCTGCGTGTTTTCTGGTTATTACTTCTATGGGCAATTGCTTACCAAGTAGGAGACAGTATTCCAGCCAAAGAGGGTACTTAGCTGCCATGACTGTGATGTGGCTGCAATAATATTCATGTTCATGACAATTATGTGCAAAATACTGACATGAGATGGAGCATCAATGTGATGAATATTACTTGGTAAAGGATTGTAGGAAATATGACAAGTGACATCACATCACAGCATCTGTATCTGACCAGACATCCGTCTGGTCAAATGAGTCCATCTGGTCTTCGTCCTCCTCATCTCTTCACTTTTATTTGCATCCTTCTCCTCTCTCATGCAGGGCCTTTCTTATCATCCTATTTGGATCTCCACAGGCAACAGAAGCAGGCCAGGTGGGGATTATTCACCTCTTATCTGTTCCCTTCTTCCACCTCTACCATCAATCCCCGAGAACACGCTTTCACGTGAGGAAACCAAAGTGAGGGGGAATTGAGAAGCGTGGTGTAGTGGGAGTCTAGACGCAGAGATTGATATGGATTATCTGGAGGTTGGAGGGTTCCAGGTTATCTGCAGTGTATTCCCTACACATGGATACATGGTCAGGAGATGTGTGCAGACTGGTCATGGCTTGTAACACCACTATAGAGTATTATCTTGCCAGTGAGAAATGCCAACCATGCGGGACTGCGGAAGAGGTATTTCTGAGGGTCAGTTTAACCACACAAGTCCAGGAGCCAAGGGGGTTGGCGGGGGGGGGGGGGCGTGCGGTTTGTGCTGGGCCAGGACATCCATAATCACGCACAAATATCTATTTATATTGTGTATCATGGTTGAAATCCAGAAAAAGCTATAGATAGGTACGTCTATATGGGCATGAAAACCAGGTAGGCAGGTAGCAAGTTAATTTACCATGATACTCAATTTTTATAGTGTATCATGTATAGATACATATTGTTAATGTATATCATTTATCATTTATCATATATTAGATATATTATTTTTGATACATTATTTTTTATGTTGTTGTTTTTATTTTGTCCGCACAACCTTTCTCTCATTCTGTCACTCATCTGTGTCTGTAACTCCCTCAAAATCCTTTCTTACATTGCATAAGAAACGCCTGATGAAAAAGCCATTTGGTAGGAGACACCGACACAAGCAGATGTGAGGAAAAACACAAAATGCCTGGAAGTGTCACTCATTCACCAGCTGCTTTACACAAGACAGGGAACCTGGTTTCAACTTACATGTGTGCTAAAGAAAAGATAGATTTCTGGGACTTCCTGGACTAACGTTGATGCAAGTCTAACTGAAAATCTGCCTGTACCGACACTGAATTAAGCAGATGGATCACTGACTCAAACCATAGGTCATGGGTCATAGGTCCTGCTACAGCTATGGTCTCCTGCTGTATGTACCATAGCCAGGGTAAATAAGACACCCTATTGGTTGAATCTTCTTGGTACACAAGTTCCCACAGCAATATGTGGCAAAGTAATGGGATTTTGGCAATAATACATAAACTATTGTGGAATCTGAAGAAGAAACAGTGGGACTCAGCAGCCCTGTGGGAGCAAAACAAAGGCTGTGTACCAAGATCTGGACGTCTTAGCACAAACTGTAGCCTAGTTCTGTTGCCATAGTGACAGAGACAGATTGCAGCTGAACCCCACTCCCAATCTTCAGCTGTAAAAGCAGACATTTTACAGAGAGCCGAATGGCCACGTGCTCAAGCTCTTTTCTCCTGAACCCTCTGACCAGATATCTGATCTGGGCTCAGTTAAGTAACACTGGAAAACTGTATCAGTTCTATTGGCTCCAAGCTGGTCCACAGGATGGACATATGTCTGAGGCTCTGTGAGTCTTCCTGTAACACCCATCAGTCAACAGGATCATGGATTTATTGATAGAATTCATACGATTGACGTAAACACATCCGGCCCTACAATGGCATCACGACCAGTGGTGTCTGTAAGCTGGAGTTCTATTTAAGTCACAGGCCTCACATCCTACAATGGGCTGATGAGAACAGGTTTAAAGCTTGTGCTGTTTCTGTGTATTTCTTTGGCCACTGGATTCCAGTAATACTACATCCATTACAAATACCATTGGAATAAATATGGGTCGTCAAACAAAAGCGCGTATAAAGCATTTAAAGTTGTTATTCTCTGAAAAACAACACACCAGCTCTTGTTTGCATGACTCATCAAAATTGTTGACATGTCTGGTGTATCGAAGAGGGTCTTTCTCTCTTACGAGGATGCTCGTATGGTCATCGACAACACGATGAAAGACACTCAACAAAAAGCAGATGGTACGCGGTTTTATTGTCTATAGACAATAATCAGTTAACGGAATGCTTGATTTCTGGTATATATAGGCTACCTTGCTAATACATGATAAAAGTGTGAGAAAAACACAAGTCACCCACACTGCAAACAAAGCGAGCGAAAATTGCAATTTTCTGTAGTTTTTCAGTCCTCGTGTTTCCTTTAATTTAGCCGAAACAATGAACTGAACAAGTGCGCACATTTCTATCCTCCAAGCTACCCGGCCGGCGGCTGCTCAGTCCACCGATCACCACCGCACACCGTGTCCCTCATTCCAGTCGTCAAAGACACACAGAGACATTCGTTAGGAAACAAACACAACATTACACAACAGAAATTACCTTTAAATGCAGGCCCCTAATGTATCTTCACGTTGCGCTTTCGAAGATTTTCTAATATCCCGGGAAAGATATCAGTGCCTTCCGTCTGCTGCGAGTTACGCAGCCTTCCTGTCAGTCAATGCGCAAAGGACCCTAAACTTCCGGGACTTCCAAATTAAGAAATATCTAGGAAGCTCTCACTGGAGTGGTCAAATCCCAACTAAGTGACAGTAGGTACCAAACTCGAGGTCTCCAAAACGGCACCCCCACCCCAGACACTGATTCTAAATATGGAACGTCTGGTTGACGCTGTTGCACAGGCAATGAAATTAGTGAGAATCCTACCAGTTCTGCATTTGGGAAAGGAATTGTAAAATAAATACATTTGCATCCATTTGAAAGATTTTCTTCTACAAGGGATGTTCATCGTTCAACGTAAAGTTTAGAAAGGACTATTAATGTCAATCCTTCTCTCCCTCCCTCCCTACAACCATTTGTTTCAAGCCTCTCCTTCATCAAGCCATCCCAGAATCTCTCCTTACATCAAAGCAGCTATGATTTCTGGCCTGCATTTTTTTTTTTGCTCTGTCATCGTACTCTAAATATATGAGCCAGCATTGCTATTACTGTGCCGAAATAGATTCTGCTCCCCTCACTGAAAAGAAAATATGGGTTGGGAGGGGTGGCAAGCTTTTGAGCATAATTTATTGATTTCAAAGTTTTAAATCATTGATTGTCTTCCATTGGATACTCTGTTTTCTCTTTAATGCTCTTGTGCTATAGGGTGACAGGAGTTCTTCAGGGTGTTGGATCCAAAATGGTGGCGAGCTCTTGTGTCACACCGCAGGACACTGAAACCATGGAAGGCCATGCTTTGATATTTGATCAATGCTGCCCTCAATGCCAAAGAGCTACAATACATAGTTACATACATACATCATCTATATTCAGATTCCCTGTGATTGTCCTTCTGGTGGAAAATGACACACTGTAAATAAAGTTTTTTTTTTAAAACATAGAACCTTTTATTTTAATTTAGAGTAAATATCATTGAAATTCTAGAATAATGTTTTATACCAACAAGACCATTGCATTTAAATAGTAATAACACTTTACATGCCTTCATCCAGTGACAATGAAAAGCTTCATTATAAAGTTTTTTTTGTCGTTTATTTTCATATTTTCCCTTGTAAGAAATAGTTCAAGTATAAAAATTCCCAACAGTGTAAAATAGCTGATATCTGTAGCTGATATAAAATATCTGATAAATATTAAGAGCAAAAGAAGCAGAGCTATTGAAACCTTGACAATGACTTTACATTCTAATGTATAAAGCAGCATTTTTGCTTTTTGACAGTATTTTATGTCTGCTTTGTCTTTTCCACAGAATAGGCAGACTACAATCTGCATGCAAATTGGCCTGCATTTAAATAAAGTTTCATACAAAAGGCATCAAACTAGCCAATGTTGACATCATGGCCTAAAGATTCAAAAAGGCAAAAACAGAATACAGTGTACAGTGGACATACAGGAATTGTTTCTTAAATAACTTCTACATTAACATTTTGGTTGAGTATGTTAATAGTAATACAACTAAATCTACTCAATAACTTATATGCCTTGAGATGAGTACATAATATTAATACAGTGGCGACACTAAGTTTCGTTTCTTAGAGCGCAACATTGTCAACTCTCAAAATAAATATCTTAAATACTAGATTTCTTTTTTTTTTCCTCCTCTTAAATTGCAGTACAAATGTAAGGCACAAGAAGAAGCCACATACTGGTGTGTGAAGAGGCTGACAGCTGTCCCATCTCCCGTCCTCACACCTTTCTACACGCATGGGACAGGCCAGTCGTAAAGGGTTGGGTGGGTGTGGTCGGACTGGGAGACGGGTCTGTGTGGGACCCAGCCTAAGCGCAGCTAGCAACAGACAGGACAGAGCTGGAAATGCTGACAGGGGCAGGACCAGAGAGGGAGGGCAGAGGGGGAGAGAGAGAGAGTGAGAGTGGGGGCCTGGTTTTCAAATGGGCCCAGGGATTAAATCTGTGTGGGACCAGCCTAAGCGCAGCTAGCAACAGACAGGAACAGAGCTGGAAATGCTGACAGGGGCGACCAGAGAGGGAGGGCAGAGGGGGAGAGAGAGAGAGTGAGAGTGGGGGCCTGGTTTTCAAATGGGCCCAGGGATTAAAAGTGTGACAGCTCAACAAATAAGCACAAGTGATGCGTTCTTTCCAGAGTGATCTGTCAGAGTGTTACTGGCCTGATGGTCCTTCTGTACCCCCCCCCATACCAGCTGCTTTGCCCCCGTTTTCTCTCTTTCACTCAGACTCCATTCTACAGCACAAAGCCAGACCGAACCACCACTAAGGCCTTTGTATCTGACTGCTATGTACGCAACTGTGTGTGTCTATGTGTGTGCCTGCGAGTGCCTGCGAGTGCCTGTGCGTGTGTTGACAAAAATGTACTGATTTGGTGTTTCTCATTGTCAGAAGCATTTAACCCTCCCTCTTTGTGCCCTCGGTGGCTCATCAAGCCCAGCTGTGAAGTCGATGATGACCAGTTCTATTTGATTTATTTTCCTGCAGCTTTCCCATCCTGGTCATTTATTTGTATTTGCATAGGTCAAGAGGTCGAGATACAGAGTAAAAAAAAGCAACATTCAGCACAAGGAAGATTAAAAAGGTCGTTTTTTTGTTGTTTTTTAAAACATGAGCAACATGAGCCATGACTCTTTAACTCTTCTCCACAGTTCGATCCTGGTCAAGCAGAGGTTATCCTAGCTAACATGCTGGAAACAGCTCCATTTCCCTGATTCTCAGAAAAAAAAGTTCAACTTCAAATGCATTTGAAATGACAAGACTACAACATGGCCCATAAAATGTCATAATAAATACAGATTATGAGGACTTTCGAACCAAAAGTACACTTTAGAGATGCCCCTAAACTTCCCTCAAAGAGAATAAGCTCCTATGTTTTAGACAGCAATGGGACTGAATAAGGCCTTAATTAACACCTATACCAACCACAGAGATTAGTCCTTGCATTTCTCCTATATAAATAAATACTTTACTACAATAATAATAATAATAAAAATGATAATAGTAATAATAACGATAATCAATCACCTTTCTTACTTTGCTCTGAGTTTTCTCTTATTTGGGGGGTTTAAGCACAGCAAGTTGGAAAGCTACTGTATGTAAGTTCCCACCTCACCATCACCACCATCATCGACATCATCCCCATCCTGGTAGCAACTCACTGACCCGCCCACGCCTCCGGCCAATCCCTCTTCCTCCAACACTCTTTCTCGTAGCCAATCATCCCGGGATGGGGGTGGGGCTCTCCTCCACCCCTCCTGTCCAATGACTGCTGTGGCTGCTACTGCATGCGGTCTGCTTGCAGCTGCTGCGGCTGATACTGGCCAAAGGCCGCCGCGGCAGCAGACCCCGGTGCGGCCGTGGCAAGTGGCTGCTGGACCGCGTATCCATACCCGGCAGCTGCCACGTATCCCGCCGCCGCTGGGGAGGCGGCGTAGGGATACTGCTCGTAGGCTGCGGCAGCACTGGCGGCTGCGGCGGAGTACTGGGCGTAGGCAGCGCCCGTGTAGTCGATGTAAGGCGAAGTGGCAGCGGCGGAGGTGGCAGCGCTGGGCTGCACGTGGGGGATGACCATGCTGGGCTGCATGAATGCCTGGGGGTACACGTAGTGAGCTGGAATCCTGACAAACAAAAAACACACACAGAGTGTCAGACAGGCCTGACCCGGAGCAGGGTAAGTCACTGACAGCAAACATCCCAACCTAATGGAAGAGCCCCAACCAGTCATTTTAAATCCAACCCCCCTTCAACCAGTCCCCCAAACTCAAACTAAACCACACTGCGGCCAAGCGTCCCCCCAGTCCAATCCAGTCCATGAAAATCAAGGAAATTCCTGCTAGTAGTTATTAGAGATTCATCAGGTTTCCAAAATAGATATTAGTAGTAGATATTAACAGATAACCATTCTTCTTCTCTCTGACCCTGTCAATACAGTTAGGGCAGTGTTCAAGGTGCGTCTATCGCATTTACATCACTTCTATGATACAGTTTTGCAGTTATATTTATAATCGAGTTTGGGTACATTGATGCCATCCATATCTTGGATAATAGAAAGACGAGTGACATGTTTTATGTGAGGGTAAGAGAGAGGAAGGGAAGGAGAGGGAGGGCAGGGAGGAAAAGAGAGGAAGGAGGCGTTCTTGTTCACATGTGGATTTTGGCTTTGGTACCCTGCCCTCTATTTAAAGCGTGTGTGTGTGTGTGTGTGGTTCTGTGTGTATGTGTTCTCAGCAGGGTTAAAGGTAAACTGGGTGGGGTGGGGTGGGGGGGTTCTGCACTGCCCTGAGGGGAAGAGGAGATGGGCTGGAAGGGCATTGTGAAAATGTCACTGCCACTTTGACAGCTGGACAGTTTTCAAAAAGGGACATTGCTGGCCATTTCCCCTTCTGTGCTGTGACAAAAAGCTTTGGGGGCTGGGGGGCAGGCCATGCCAGGCTAGGCTAGGCTAGGCTAGGCTCAATACTGATTAAATAAGCAGTCCGGGACAATGAACATATTCTACACCCCCCCCTCCCTCCTCTGGCCCCACCCTCCCTTTCAATACAGACGGAGCCCTATGGCCGACCCCCTTCCTCACACACACACCACATAGAAATGGACCGACTCAGGAAGGCATGATTGAGTCTCAGTCACATGAGTGAGCCATGACATGGGAGGAGTTCAAAACTCTCATCCGTCTGTGGATGGGGGACGTCTCATAGGCATTAAGTAAAGCGTGTGTGTGTGTGTATGGGGGATTAGAATCCAGTTGGTGAAGAAAGTTACGTTTGACTGATACACAGACACTGACAAATTGCCAGTGGGTTTTTCTTATGAGTCTGTGGGATATTGGATGGTTGGTGTGTTCGCCGTCTAACAGTTAAGTTACCCAAATACTGACACAAGATTCATTTGAATTGAAAAGCAAGTTTGAGAAACATTGATATTGCAGGAAACAGCAGGAACGGCCCTTCAGATTTGGAGTCTGGATTGGAGGGAGGAAGGGGGAGGAGGGGGGGGAGTAGAGATGCAACTGGATTGAAGGGAGGAAGGGGGGAGGGGGTTAGAGATGCAAGAAAGGGTCTATGGTGGTAGCCCCACTATCAACACTCCATTAGCCAATCATTTCACATCTCCGGAAAAAAAAAGACTGAGCCCAAAGAAACAGGGGAAAAGCAGCTTTTTCCAAACACAGGCATCAAGGAAAACAATGTCAACCAAGTCCACATGGACCACGAATAACAAAGCACTCTCACTCAACAAACCATCAAGAGGGGAGGGGGGCCTAGGTTCATTCTCACTTAGGTCAAAGGTCATACATACTGCAGTCTCAGCTTAGCACACAGACACATACAGATGCTGGCACAGACACAAACTAAATCACGCACACACACACACACACACACACACACTTGTGCAACCCAGTGGCAACAAAACACAGTGATCTCCATGAAGCAACACACAAACACCGCACCAATACACTGCTGGAAAGTTAGTGCTGCATGAAAACGTATTCACATGATTCAATGTAGAGATTCGGGCTGACACACAGTAGTGTACGTCTAGCCTGTGATCCTCAACCAAAAGCCTCATCCCCTAGAACTCAGCTGGAATGCAATCCCATCCACAATATTTCCTCCCTCATCACTTCATGTATATCCTACTCTTCTATCCAGGTGTCTCCTATACTGGATAGCACAAATTCTAAATGCATCTGTTACATGAACAGATAAATACCAAACATGAATTCCTTCTGTCCCTGCCTGCAAGATAGTTGTGGCTGTGGCTGTCTCCAATGCTTGTTAAAGTTCAAGGCTAAATAAAGGCCTCCAATCACATGCCAGAGGGGTGACATGAGTGTGTGTAAGTTCAGAAATGGGGGACGTTAGTTCAACACACCTTTCATTCCCTGATTTGTAAAACAATAACAACAGCCAGCCAGCCAGCCAGCAGAATGGTCCCTATGGTTAGTTATACACTTCCATTGTTCGATATTCAATATAACCACAGCAAGCATAGGTGGTGGTTAAGGTTCTCTGCGATGAGCACAGCAGTGTCTATGTATGGGTCTACAGGCTACTGTATAGGCCCTGATACTGCATGTGTATAGTTTGTATAGTATCGTGTCTGTGGCCCTTTAAATGCCCTGGGGGCCTTCTGCACTGGTGTTTTTAAGGTCCCCATTCCTGTATGACAGACAGAGGGATAGAGAGAAACAGAGGCAGAAAGCGAGAGAGACAGAAAGAGAGCCCCCCCCTCCCCTTCCTATTCTGTGTGCAGGCTTCACGCAACTGCAGTGTCAGCACTCTGGGCTTTGTGCGACACAATGGACAAGCTTGTTTTCCTTAACACCACCGTGCGCCCATGTGACGAAAGCTTGTTCAGAGTGGCTGTGGCATCCAGACATTTGTTTGTGTCACCGCGGAGACTTTGGGGCACTGCGTTGCGCTACACACAAACACCCAAGCGCAAAACAACATCTACAGTCACAAAAGTGCACCTCCGTACCGGCACGCATGCACACACATCACGACACGCAAAGGTATCTACACACACATACGCATATAGACATGGACTTCAACTTTGTACCACTACTTTAGAAGACCTTGGTGTTGAACAGCATTTATAGTCTTTCCGAATATTTCAGTCTAGTATGTCTGGGCCAATCGGTTCTATAGACTTGGAGGGGGACATTCTCTCGAGAGACATGGTCAACTCCACTGGGAACTAGCGGTGGGATCCCATATAGGGTAAAGCAGGAAAGAGAGAGAGAGAGAGAGAGAAAGTACAACTTGAAATGATGCTACGCTATGAGGAATATCAGGGCGAGTGAGGGACAAAGGAACAGGGAGAGGTGAAGTATAGATGAGGAGAGAGAACAGCCCTTAAATGGTAAACTGGAGCTAGGATGGTTAAGAGAATAACTTCCACCAGTGTTTGGAGAGATGCATGCATGCAGTGAGTTGAAGGGGTGTGTTGTGTGTTGTGTGTTTTGTGTTGTGTGTTGTGTCTTGTTCGTGTGTTGTGTGTTTGTGTGTGTGGAAGGGGGGGGGGGGAGAGAGAGAGAGGTACACACACACAAACAAAACAGCAACAAAAACAGCGACATAAACACCCTCCTGTTAAACCAAAGAGAGGTAAACCAACCACAAGCTACAGCACAAAAGCACAAAAAGAAACTTTGCACCCCCGGGCAAAGTTGACACTCTTCCACAAAAACAGAAAACACCTCAAAAATCATCAACCAAGTGTTTTGTTTTAAATAGGAAACACACGGTTTAGATCTGAACACCACTTCATGACAGTGAAACAGCACACAAAGCTATACTACAAGGGACACACAAAGTATTATAATAAATGTCAAAAACCCAAATAAATGACCAACATACATGCATCTATAATCACCATTTGAGCGTGTTTGTGTGTGTTTGAGTTTACTGGTAATTCCTTTATCTGAACTATTCCTCAAACCAGCAGTTATCTTAACCCAGATTTATCCTGTCAGGCCGGAGAAAGATGGATAATATTGAGTCAGGATGGAACTTCCCATCATTTCCCACTTGAGAGTATAAACACACACACACACACACACACACACACATACTCACACACGCAACACACAAACAGCACACACACACACTCTTCCATACATGCATGCACACAAACAGGCACACACACACACAAACCTTAAATTGACATTTCGGGTCAACTTTGCGGTGAGTGATAGAAGCATTACTGCTTTTCAATTTAAAATTATCATCCATCATCTATGCATGGAGAGAAATAGGAGTAATTACAAAACAATCAGAGACACAAGATTGATATTCATAGTAGAGCAAATACATGAATTCATCTGTAAATAAAACTACATGGAAGTAAATGGAGGGACATTGGCTTTGCAGTTCAGTAGTTCACTTGGTTAACAGATTTGCTTGCGTGCTAACACTCGTGCCACATTAATCCTCTTCCTCATTACTATCATCGTTAGACCATCTGAAATCGTACATCCCTACTTACCCATAAGGCCTTTGGATGAATGCAGGGTGAATTTGGGGAACACCAAACGTAAAACCTGGATAAATCATAAGGAGGATACTGATTCAACAGCCATCATTGGGAGATATACTCTCATAACATCTTTTTGCACACTGTCCCCTTATGTATGGAATAGTTCATGTTTGGCGTTGACAATCGATTTCATGGAGATTCTGAGGGGTCAGCGAAGGGACTGCCTGGTGGCCTGGCTTCTCACCTGGTTGCATGACACGTGGTTTGGCACCTAGGTAGGCTAGGTTAACGTTGGCCTTCCTGCCGTCAATGATGGGGTTGGGGTCCTTGCAAGCCCTGTCTGCTGCTGAGCGATCCGACATTGTCACCTTTGTGGACACACAAAGGGATGAGGTGGCAATATTGAGAGGAGGAGTGTGCGCGTGTGTGTGCGTGCGAACGGGAGTGAGTGTGTGCGTGTGCGAGCTAGAGTGAACAAGAGAGCAAACGTGTGTGTGACCCGCATACATGAACAAGATCAGAAAATGGGTACAAACAATCAACAGTTAGTAGTAGCATGCTGAGGCATCCTGAACTATTTCATATAGTTTCTGTGATATATGGACCCACGACAGGAACAATAATCCGATTTTAAAAGTCTACATTGACCCCTCGTGAGATCAGTGCCTTTGACCTCAATATGTTGTTTTCGAGAACATAAAGACTTAAGGAAATACCAGAAGTTCAAATATGTGTTTTTAGCAGTTTCATTCTAACTGAATACAGTTAGAATGCATGAGTTTGTGCTGCCTAAACTCTCAGTTAACAGACCTTAAACCAAATCTGTGGGCATGTTAAAGTAATGGTGCATGGTGCAGATCAAGCATTAATAAAACTAACAGCATCCATGCATACGTTTTACTGGGATTAATAGAATATGAAACATGGCTAACAAAACGCCAACATGAACCAGAACATGAGATTGAACATGGAATTGAAGCTATTTGACTGTCGACCACGGCATATTAGAGCTGTGTCATAAAAAGTGGTAATGAGATAAACGAATTACTGTTGACACTTACGAATCCATACCCCCTGGACTTTCCGGTCTGTCTATCCGTAATCACTACAGCCTCTTCGATCTCACCGAAAACTTCAAAATATTTCCTGAGACTGGAATCAGTGGTGTGATAGGGAAGACCCCCGACAAAGATCTTCGTATAGGTCGTGTCTTTTTGCGTGGTATGCATCTTCACCAAAACTTTTGTGCAAAATAGAATAAATAAAAATACAAATATAGTGCAATATGTCCTGATCAGTTGGTCACTTTTAAATACAACTATAGAGAGCAGGATGAAATATTTAACTTAAAACAGAGGCTTCAGAGTAAAAAAAAGGGAAACAGCACTCTACAAAAATTATGATTCGAGGTAGGTTATCTTCCGACACTAGAAGGAGAAATGGAGCGGATTGTCCAGGATCATCAGGTGTTTATAGCTCTTCTTCTTAACTGTCGTGTCTAACTAAATGTGTTACAGAGCCATTCCTAAAAGCCCTGTCCTAAACTCCACCCAGCTGCCATCATTAGGGCGGTACAGGCAGCGCATGCATTTCAACACGCCCACAATCCCAGTCCGCTACACGAGCTAGGAAACAGCTGTGAAGCGCGCAGAATGATCGTTTAAAAATGTTTGCGTACAGACACACGTGATGTTTCATGCCTTAAAAATGGGTCAATTTATAAGCCAATAGAAACAAAAGTCTCTAAAAGTCTTAAATTTACTTCGCAAGACACAAGATTTTCAAAGCCAATCAACGACTCCGAGACCAATCGTTAAGTTTGTACAGGTAACAAAATAGGCATGTCTTGGTCCCCAAACATGACCTCGGCGCGGGTGGACAAGTTGATTCGTAAATCACTCCAGAAAATGGATGCGCACTATGTCCATTATGACCTTGTCGCGTCAGCAGCGTATTGATAAAGATGTGGACAGGTGTTCGCTGATTTCGAGCCAACAATTACAAGATTAAGTTACATCAGAGAACGCTGTGGTGTGTGTTTTGTCCACAATAACAATAAGAAAACATTGGCTTGCGTTTTCAAGAACGTGGCGCACAATGGCGCACACCAGTTAATGATAACTGCCATTTCGTTGATGGTAGATACATTCAAGTAGGTCATATGTCTGATATCAGGTTGTATTGAGCAACTATAGGGGTGTTTTAGGCATTCTCATTGCATTTGAAAGAACAGCTAGTATTGGTTTGGTTGTACATCACCCTGTGAAACGCGATAGCTTCATAGACCTACCTGGTAACCTGGTATAAATAATTCAAGCATGGCTCCACCTCCAGGTCTCTTAAGCAGATTTGCTACATCGACAGTGTAGCCTTCCCCGTTGTTTATAATATGGCGAGTTACCAAATTCACTGTGACGTTATTGACACAGATGTCAGTGGTTTTCTGCAGAAATGGAATGAGATGGTGTGCGAACAGCAACAAAGACTCTACTCTCAAAAACGACTCTTAACTCCTAACTCTCTTGGCCGTATTAGACACAACCTGATAGTGTCATCGCCGTGTTCCGCCACTAGTTTATTCATGCCGACACATGCCCATTGAGTGGAGTGTCGTGACAGGAGTCGTATCGGGTTTCAGTTGCCAAACAATGAGGAATCTATCAGGTTGCGGCCCCTCGCGTGGTGCTTGCTGACTTATTAGAATGACCTTACCTGGTGCCATTATGTTGATGTCACCTTATCCCCTTTAAAATCCACAATCTTTGTCTAGGCCCCGGCATATGACTGATGTCTTCAAAATAAGAGATACGGTTGTAGACCAAAAAGCTATCAATAATGGATAACGGTAGTGTTTATCTTTGCAAGTTTACCAGCCAGAAACCTCCCCTTTTAAGACTGATAAGACATATAAGCAATCGTTTGATGTTACACTCTGATGCACATACTCTCTGCATTGTACTATAAACAGTTTTGAGATGTTATTATTGCACAATAGGTGATTATTAATTACTGATAATGATATACCCTGTCTGGTAGCTGAGATGAAGTTATGTTGTGTGTAGTAAATACTGCCAACTCCTTAGTCTGACCACTGGAATAGAGTTAGAGCTCTGGACTTCTAATTCTTGATTTTCTTCTGTGCTATGTGCTATTTGTTTACAGCGTTGGATAAAAAGACTCTAAATAAATAAAAGGTAAATGCGTGCAATTGCCGAGCTCAACTGCACCATCTATCGACGATACAGTGCCACCTTGTGTTTAAAAGTACAAACAGCAATCTACGAACCAAAAAAAGGCAGAAAACGGTGATATTACAACTCCACACCATTATATAATGGTTATATATTTGTAACCATGTTTATTTTGATTTTGGTATTTTGGCAAGAACATTGTCTTGGAACTATTCACTGACTATGATACAATCTTATTTTTTAATGCATATTGTATATTCATACTTCCAGCAGACCCCATTCAATGAAACCCAAGGCAATGCTATCTGAAAACAAATCTATGGTTATACACACAATGTGTATTCATGCATGTAAGAACCCAAGTAGAGACCATTCTTCTTCTTTCTTCTGTATCGAGACTCAGAAGTGAAGAGCACTTATCATTCGAGGGAAGCCAGAGTGAGGGACGTTTCTACAAGGGGTTAATGGCAAGGAGCCCCCCCCCATGCCCACCCTCACCCCACGCAGGGTTTTGACAAACTCCCGGCTCCAAAACAAACTATCCTCTCCTGGCTCTGTCTCTATCCTCTCAGTCATTCTCACTGCAGGTGGTTCACATTAACGAGGCCCTCCTGTGGCTAGAACAGATCTGGTTCAGCCTGTTTAGTCTGCTGAAACGTGACATCGCTCTCCATCTGTAGAGAGGCTGTGAGAAGGTCTCCAACCCTGACACCTTCTGAAAGCTTGTTTTCTTGTCCTTCACCCCCTCCAGCCTCCCCACTGCCCCCTCCAGCCTCCCCACTGCCCCCTTCAGCCTCCCCACTGCCCCCTCCAGCCTCCCCACTGCCCCCCTCAGTCTCCTCACTGCCCCCTCCAGCCTCCCCACTGCCCCCTCTAGCCTCTCCACTGCTCCCTTCAGCCTCCCCACTGCTCCCTCCAGCCTCCCCACTGCCCCCTCCAGCCTCCTCACCGCCCCCTTCAGCCTCCCCACTGCCCCCTCCAGCCTCCATACTCTCAGTGTGGGTGTGCAGCAGTGAGTCCTGGAGGTCTTCAGGGTCTCCAGAGCAGGGAAGCAAGTCAGCGACGTGGTCCTGCAGAATCTCCACCGAGGTGAGCCCAGTCTCTCCCTCCGGTTCGGCAGAGGTCAGGCCGCGCACGCGAGCAGACTTGGACCTCAGACGGAGCCTTAGCTCCTCCTCCTTGAGCTGGGAGAGAAACGACAACAGCGCCGACCGAGAGAGAAAGAAGGATAGGGTAAGGGAAACCCGAAAGACTGGCTACGCCATTCGTTCTTTCGACATTATACCGGAAGTGACATCCGCAGGATCTGACCTTGCGTCTCTCTTCCACCTGTCTCATCTTCTCCTCCAGCGCCTCCCTGGAGGTCTCCATCTGCTCCTTTCTCACCTTCAGAGACTCCAGTCGAGAGGGGGGACTCGTCCTGGGCATGTCTGGCTTGTCCAACTAACAGGACACACGCACACACGCACCGGAAATGAGAATTGATGTTCATGTGAGATTGACGCCAGAACTGCCACAGGGCCATTTTGAGCATTTCCACATTTTTAAGTGTTCAAATCAAACCGGAATATCTCTCCCTTTATGACATTTTGGTTTATTTATGAATAAAAAAGTAGTTCAATTAACAATTTAACTGCTTCAAGAAATGACATCTTTGCATTTGGCAAAGATGTTATTAGAAGGAGATCAGGGGACAATGAACCACCCAACAGTTCAAGGTTGTTGGAATCAAGTGCAAAAAAGGCTTTAATTTTTCCAAAACGGTTCTGTACCCTGTTTCTGATATGACCCAGCACTAGTGTCTAGTTCTCGGACACACCATGATGTTGTAGGCCTCTCCGGGCCTGCAGGCCTGGTCTCTGATGTGGGCTGGGATGATGCCCTGGCTGAGCAGCTGCTCCAGGATCTCACTGGACCGGGGCCTCTGGGTGTCCAGGGGCCGCCCTGGGCTGGAGCCTGGGAGAGGTCACAGAGGGAGGGCTTGGACTCGCACCCTGCACGGTCAATCACCCAGCCGAGTCAAAGACAGGCTCTCACACTTAGGCCTACCTGTGAGTGGTTGTAGTGTCCTGTGTATGGCTCCTGGGAGCGTGGGGGCCTCTGCAGAGTCCAGGCCCACCCCGCTGTCAGTGGTGAACTTTGACACCGCGGAGTCACCCCGATCCACACCTGCACACGGTTTGCCTGTGTCCTCCTGCATAAGTAGTATCACCAAAAGGATTTTCATGATTATCATTTCCAATTCTTCAACATGTGTTGACTACATTCTTATTATTTCGTTTTGGATTTCGTTTTCTTATATCTGATTAAAAATACAGTGTAAAAAACTCAACACCTGCATGAAAAAGTAAAAGCTTCAACACCTCCAAAGTGTGGTGTTGAAACAAGCTTACCTCATTAGGGTCAGGGCTGGACAACACCGGCTGAACCAAGGTTATTTTTGAACTGCCACATCCCATAATTAAATGAGCATCTTACTTTAAATATGTTACTGATGAGACATCCTCGGTTCTTGATGGAAATGGGAAATTCTCAAGACCGGGCATTCCTTCACATGCTAAATGCAGCGCGATCCATGTTGCCAAGGACTTGTCATGGCGTTGCCATGGCCTGTTGCCACAATAAATCCGACCCTGTTTAAAGGTGCTTGCACACAGCACCAAAACATACAACATTCCAACTTTCTGACGTGTTTCGATTGTTGCCAGGACATCGTTTTAGGGGTGTTGTCGTGCCAAAAAGTGTCAGGTTGCTTAAAAAGTGTCCAGCATGAAATCAGACCTGCTTAATGGAGCACAGAGAACCAAGCTTTGCCAAGTGAATGAAAACCCATGTGTCATTTTATCCTCCCATAGGTTCTCTGTACAGGTCTACATAATCGTCTTCAAACATGAGAGAGTGGTGTTAACTCATACATTTTCCTACTTATCTATTCAAATAGGCTTGAGATGATGAAGTGTAACAATAAAACAGAGCTGTGTTGGACTAGATATCTCACTCAGAGAACCATCTTGGCAGACTACTCTAGGTGCTGGTGACAAACATCAAGATGAAAACCATTACTAGTAGCTTTCTTTTCTTTTTAAAATTGTCCTTCGACTCGATAATGGTTGTCAGAGGTAAGATAATAATGCTTTTTTATGTGTTTAGGGAATCAATGATGCATTTATTTCATATAGAGTATATGTTTCAGCATATGTTTCAGAGCCCTGCTAAAACATCACATCCATTTTAAACACTGTGTTTACAGTAGATAGATCTTAGTAGATCTCTTTCCAGTTCATGGCTGGCATCCCAACATTCCAATATTGACCTAAATGTCATTCAATCTCCCCCAGTGTCATCCTTTATAAACATATCTAACTGGATGCTAATTTGTATGTTAAACATTCTAATCGTAATTTCTAAGATCGATAGTTTCAGAAAGAATCCTAGAATTGCTCTGTTCTCTTGTACCAGGCTGGAGTTTGGCTTCCCAGAATGTGCAGTTGATCAGAACTAATAGGTGAGATACTGTATATTCGAAAATAGACGTAGAATCTGGCTTGATTAGTTTAATGACTACAACAGCCTTGTTTCTTGGATTAAAGTAGTGTAAATGTATGTAAATCTGATTTTATGTACAGGCTGCCACTCGCTCAAGTGACTCCATCAGACCTCCTGACCCTTCCAATATATTCAGATGCTGCTGCTTTGAGTGCCACTGACCAACGTGGCAACGAGAAGACCAAGAATGTTCGTGTTGTAAATATAAACCCACTTCTCTCATCGGAGTCATGGAGTAGTCTGTATAAGAATGCCATCTGCAGCCGTAACAATAACATAAGGTCTGGTGTTTGTAATGCAAATGTGAAAATAACAAGGTCAATTAGTCATTCTGTGGGGAAAGTGCTTGGAAACCTGTCAGCGCTTTTTTCAAAAGCCTTCGGCCTTTGCTCCTGCCTCTCCATGACAACCATGCAAAATCTTTTTATGCAGATGGAAGGCGAGAAGGTTTATGAGAAGGTCACTATATCCAAAGTAATGCAGGTGGTCGACACACATCATCTAAGCATTTGGGGCAGTGCAAACATTTATGACCACCAAAATATTGTGATCATGGAGAACAAACCAGAGGTAATCGATTCGGCATTATCACTGTTTGAGAGGGATCCGACGAGATCCACTCTTCTGAGCTTTGATAAAGGGGCGCTGCATGTCCTGAAGGGCTCCGAGGCTGGTTTAACTAGATACAGCATTGTAACACTGGTTGGCCATGGTACTATGGGCACTGAAGGAAGGGCTCAACTAGGAGGCTATAAGGCCGAAGAGCTCGCTCAAGTTGTTACAGCGATGGCGATAGGAAAAACTCATCTGCGTACGTTAAGCCTGGTTGGTTGTGAGCTGGGGAAAGACCTTTCCTTTGCAAAGCTGCTGCTGCAAACACTACGATCCCGTGGGGTGGAGACCACGTTACACCTGAGCAGTTCCAAAATCTCCGTGAACCCGCGGGGGGAGATAGTGACCGAACACCAGGGAGTGTGGAGGACCGAAGACCCCAGACAAAAAGTGATTGCTCAACTTGACCAAAGAGGTGGCTTGTTAACTCAGGTGGAGACCGGGCAGGAAGGACAGGCCATTCCCCATTACCAAGGGCATGCTTTGTATAAAGAAACTTTAGAGTGGCCAACCCACCCTCAAATGTTTGTCCCCGAGGACCTGCGCAAGAAGTACACGGCCATCGACTGTCTTGAAGGCCTGACTTGGAGTCTGTTCTTTCAAGAGCATGAAAAAAGGCGCGCTCCTGATTATATCCCGAAAGAAAATCGCCCGAACTTTACAGCAGTTTGGCTACTGGACAAGGAGCCAGATCCAAATGTTCCAATCAAACACATTGTCACAATCCTAGACTTAGCCGTGGAGATTCGATACAACGCGAGGGAGGATGCGGAATTCGAATTGTACTATGTTCTGAATGACTGCATTTACCAGGTGCAAAGGAAAACCTTCCGAGTCTTTCTTGTAGGCAAGTACATGAATGCTGACAATCTAGCGGACGTTTCGAAATTCATAGTCACTTACAGGGACCAGAGGAAGTACTATTCCCTCCAAGAGTTAACACAAGAACTTAATCCATCAGAATTCAACCATTTCTGCCGCCAAACATTTCAGCTCCAGAAATGTGACCACAATTGTGAGAGCTGGGGTCGCTACTTCATGGCTGCAGTGTTCTCTGCCTCCGTGCGCAACTTCCGAACATTCTCGCTTTTCCTCATGAGCGTTATCGCCTGCGAAGTAGGCCGGTCCAAAGGCTCCGACGACACCCTCTGCACTGCTTTTGTCGGGAGAGAGCACCCGATGGCGTCCGAGGACCCCTCGCACGGGAACAGGAGGCGAGGATTTTACGGCTGCGTCGTGGACCAGTCCAAGGAGTTTGTAAAGCAAGAAGAGCTGGTGTGGTTGAATGAGGTGGTTGCCAAAGAAAACTCTCTTTTCACCAGGTCCAAGCAGATGATGAGCGGTGTAGACCATGATCAGGAGACCGAGATTGATATCTTTGGGAAGGTGAAGGTGATGAATAAGTATGTGTTCTCATCTTACCTTGAGTTCTTCAGAGGAACTCCAGAGGGTAAGAAGCTGGCCAGAGGGTGTGTTGGCTCCCCCCCTAACAGCAGGTTCATGTTGAGGCCTGAGGATTCAAATAATAACCGTGGGTAACATATTAACCTAGGATACGCTATTACAACTAGAAGGATGATCGTCAATGGGTTTTGGGCAGTGGCATGATGAAAAGAAAACACAATAGTGGATTCTTTGCTGTGATCTAATGACACAGCTCAAACAGCTTTGAATATGTCAAATGTTGTTAATTATCTGACTGTTATATCGTTTTTCTCACTATACCCCTACTCTTTATTTCAGCCTGCTTCACATATGTAGAATGTAGACAGGTGGGTGGACACAATAAAATGAAAAGCTGTGAAACGTGAAAAGGAACTGGTATGTGTGTATGGTTTGTACTTAAACTTAAAGTTTCGTGCGCATTTAGCTGATATCAGACTTAGACAAAAGAGAACTGTCCTGACACAGAGTAAGTAAAAATAACTGCCTAACTTTCACATTTCATGTTTATCAGAAATGGTGAACCATATGGTAAGTACACACTTTCATGAGCAATTATACCGACAGTGTTTCTTCTGGAAATGGTTGCAACTGTTACTTGATATAAGTAATACTAAGCAACGAGTCAGCATTACTAGGTTAGGATTTTAAAAGCCCATGTGTGAGCATCTTACCTTTTAGCTATGGACCCATTGCGACATCTAGCGGCCAATATTAACAACTGCATCTGGTGAAAAACAAAACAAAAAACGATGACGGATTTTAGCTTTCAGGACAAAAAGTGTGAACAAGCTTGACATCTTTTTTGATTTAATTAGATTGAATCATTTGATGTGTAATCAGCCTATTATACAAACAGGTCAGCAGGAATCCCTCTGGATCCCCAGGTTTCCATAGGGATCTTTATGGAGCAGATGACAGGCAGACAGGTGATCATCACTCAGATGTCCATCTTTCTCATGGGACACATCTAGGATCTCTGAGATATAAACATGGTGATATGTCACCCTCCAGTCAGCGGGGGAAATCCAGGACGTTGCGATGTGTCCCCCCACACTCACAGACAACCCCACAGCGTTGGGTTATGTAGAGGGTTGATTCGAGCTTCGATCTTCTGAGCAAAGACAACGCAAGACATGCCTTTGTACTGTGATTTAACCTGGTAAACATAAGCCTACATTTCCTCACAATACCACACAATATCTATTGGTGAAGGACAAATGGACAAAAAGTTCTTATCCACATTTCGGCATCCTCTCGTTTTTGACTGTTTAGGATAGTTTTGGGTCTCTTTCGTCTGTCATTTTGTGAAGTTGTCGCTTTACAATTATATATTAGTCTTGACTGAACTAAAGATTGATGTGATTACCTGAGATGAGATGAAGAACAAGCCTGAAGGACAGGCTGCATGCAGGTCATGGATATCAGTCAGATCATAGAGAGCAGCAGGTTCAGGCGTGACACTTTATACCAGAAAAGTCATCAATGCTGTCCATAAATCCTGTCTGGTATGTGCTGGTCATGTGCTGTAATTCTTCATGATGATGGAGAGCGTGGATATTGCTGAGCTGGCAGCGCCGTGCAGGTCTACACAGGCACGGGCCAGTTAGTCTCTTCGCAGCACTGGTGTCATCACATCAGATCACTGCAGCCAATCAGACGTAACTGATCCGCTGCCCCGCGTGCTGTCCTGACTCCTGTCTCCTATCCCTGACTTGTGCCTTGACTCCTCTCCTGACACCTGATCGGAATCCTGTTCGACTCTTGTTCTGATTCCTATTTTGATTGCTGGACGTTTTCCTTACTGCTGATTCCTGTGGTGACTCCTGAAGTGAGTTAGAACTGTCAGGTGAGGCAGGGTTGAAGGGCGAGACATAACAGTAGGGTGTGATAGAGCAGCAGGTTAAGGTGCAACTGCAGGTTGAGGTAGAACTGTGGTGTTAAGTAGAATGATAGGGTGAGGGACAACTGCAGGTTGAGGTAGAACTGTAGGGTGAGGTAGAAGAGAAGGGTAACAGAACAGGGTGAGGTAATAAAGGTAAATGGTGGGGCAATAAAAGTGAGGTAGGACTAGATGTGAGGTAATAAAGCTGAGGGTGGGATATTAAACCTGAAGGAGGGGTGATAATGCTGTGGTGAAGCGGGACTGTGGGTGGGGTAATGACGGTGGGGTATGACTGTAGGTTGAAGTTAAGTCTGGCAGTAATGGAACAGAGCAGTGGTGCACTCACAGGCCTCTCTATAAACATGTAAATCTGACCTTACCAGCTTTCAAAGACTTTCCATGCGACTGTTTGCCTTGAAAAGAGTAAAACGTCCCACTCAGGGGCTCCATAATGGGGGAGAGGAGCGGTAATTATCCTTTTACACTTACGGAGAGAAATCCTTTTAGGAGCCAGACAGAGAGCTCCTTTGATAGCGGGCCGAGCGGCACCAGAATACCAGAGGCCGAGGCGTGTGAGAGGTAACTCAGCTCGTTCCCATTATGGCTGCTGGAACTCCGACGCTGCTCCGGAGACGTGCGCCATACAAACACGGGAAAGCTAAAACTTCCTGTCTTGTCTGAGGACGGCCAATTCATTTCCATTGGCATTTGTTCCGTCTGATAAAACGCATAGAGGCCAGATGATTGAGTTTCAGTTGAGGATCAGCGGAGTCTTACAGGGCATTAGCCCTGTGGGGAGAAAGACGGCAGTGTTACTGCGCTGCTACAGTATGTCCTGTACAGTATGCTATATCCTGACAATAAAGGCTGGTGTACAGTATGCTATATCCTGGCTTTACAGGCTGGTGTACAGTATGCTACATCCTGGCTATACAGGCTGGTGTACAGTATGCTATATCCTGGCTATACAGGCTGGTTTACAGTATGCTATATCCTGGCTTTACAGGCTGGTTTACAGTATGCTATATCCTGGCTTTACAGGCTGGTGTACAGTATGCTACATCCTGGCTATACAGGCTGGTGTACAGTATGCTATATCCTGGCTTTACAGGCTGGTGTACAGTATGCTATATCCAGGCTATACAGGCTGGTGTACAGTATGCTATACCCTGGTTTACAGGCTGGTGTACAGTATGCTATACCCTGGTTTACAGGCTGGTGTACAGTACGCTATATCCTGACAATAAAGGCTGGTGTACAGTATGCTATATCCTGGCTTTACAGGCTGGTGTACAGTATGCTATATCCAAGCTATACAGGCTGGTGTACAGTATGCTATACCCTGGTTTACAGGCTGGTGTACAATATGCTATATCCTGTCTTTACAGGCTGGTGTACAGTATGCTACATCCTGGCTTTACAGGCTGGTGTACAGTATGCTATATCCTGGCTTTACAGGCTGGTGTACAGTACGCTATATCCTGACTATAGAGGCTGGTGTACAGTATGCTATATCCTGGCTTTACAGGCTGGTGTACAGTATGCTATATCCTGACTATAGAGGCTGGTGTACAGTATGCTATATCCTGGCTTTACAGGCTGGTTTACAGTATGCTATATCCTGGCTATATAGGCTGCTGTACAGTATTCAGTATATTCCAGACAAGCTATAGTATGCAATACATTTCAGAACGGGTAAACAGTATAATGTATAAAATACATTTCTGACTGGATCTAGAGTACATTCCAGACTATGTAAACAATCCATTACTGGCTCTACAGTGTATTTCAGAGTGAGTGTACAAAACTCTAAATGTCCAGCAAAGCCCCCGGACTATAAATGTCAGGGTTAAAGGAAAGAATGGAAATGTTGTGGCTGGGATTAACAGAGTAATGAACTAACTCTAACAGCTCAATGCTATCTTCAGATCAATGTCGTTTTCATTCACGCTATCTCTTCAGATTGGGGCAGTGAGTTCATACAGACAAAGACTCTCTCACACACACACACCTACACAGACAAACGTGTAGAAGCACTAACATAGACATACACAGCCACACACATGTAGAAACACACACACACACACACACACGTAGAGACACACACGCAAACCAAAACAGACACACACAGACATGACCAACAGGAGTATTCTGACAGGGTAAAGAGTGCTCTGTAACAAAACTGAATCTATCCATCTCAGGGATAGGAACGCTTGAAAACGAATACTCAGGAGGAACAATGGCGTTCCAGATCCCAGCCAGGAGTTTGGTTCATGTTTGATTCAATCGTAGAAGAGTATCAAGTCCATCAGTGGAATCTAGAGTCCACGCATTATGTTGGAATGAACCAGATCCCTTTAACATTTCACTAGGTTGCTGGAACGATATCAGAGTGTTTCATTTGACCTTGTCAGGTTGTGTCTCTGCTGTCTCAACCGTGTCGCTCAGGGAATTCCCCAGTACCTCACGAGCGCGTGTGGTGGTACAGGGGAAAGTGTGCACGCGCAAAGTGAGTGCATTTCCCATGGGAAACGTTGCGTGTGTTCTCAGGAAGGGGGAAGGGATTTGCCGTCTTGAGTCGTTTGCAACGGACTTTAGCGGCGACCAGATTCACCCTCCGGAGAACAGCCTGTACAGCCTTCCTTGCAAGAGACCCTCCACGTCACGGCAACAGGATATCTCAGCTGTGTTTCTCCTCTCATTCCACCTCCCCCCGCCCTCTTTAGCAACTCCCAGCTCTACTCTCCTGTCCAGTCCACCCTCATCTTACCATCTCCCCCTCCTCCCCCCCCAGCCCCACCCTCTCCTTACCTGCCTCACCCCTAACCCCAACCCAGTCCCATCCCCTCGTCCCCCGACCTTGCCCCTCCTCTTCAAGTCCCAGCCCCCACATGACATTTGCAGTGCTATAAAGGTTCCCCCAGCTGGCTGGCACTGAGGACCAGTCGAAGTGCAATATCTACGCTGTACTGTACGCCAGACTCACCTCAGCATGCCCACCAGGTAGGAGATGCTCCTTTCTTTCAGGTCCAGGAGTCTGTTACTACCAGGTCCAGGGGTCTGTTACTACCAGGTCCAGCAGTCTGTTACTACCAGGCCCAGGAGTCTGTTACTACCAGGTCCAGCAGTCTGTTACTACCAGGTCCAGCAGTCTGTTACTACCAGGTCCAGCAGTCTGTTAATACCAGGTCCAGGTATAGGTACAGGAATATGTCACCACCAGGTACAGTTATACAGGTTTGCTTGATTAAAGGCTTGCTACCATCAGGTACAGGTACAGACAGACCAGCACAGACAGATGCAGACAGACAGGTACATACAGAGGGACAGACAGGTACAGACAGGTACAGACAGACAGACAGACAGACACAACAGGTCTTTCAGAGACTGAGGCTGGGACAGAGTATGACAGTATCTCTAAAATGTCTTCTCAAAAGCAGTAGGAATATTTTTCCTACCTTACTGTGTTCCAGGAATCTTCTAATTTTCCTCTCGCTGCTAGTTCTACTAGTGGAAGCTGACCTAGAAACGAACGGTGAGATGAGCAGCTACATATACAATGTTATTATTATAGATCTACAAATCAATTTATCAACAGCTGCTTAATTACCATTCTTGTTGTTGGACTAAAGATATTACTGCCTCAAAATATACATTATATTAATCTAACGATCATAAGTGTCATTGTTCACAATGTGTGTATTTGTGTCATGTTTTAGATGGGGGTATCCAAGCCATGTCCACAGGTAACCATTACTCCACAATCTGATCATATTGATGTCATTTAAGCATTTAAGCAGTGATGATGAACTGTGTTCCGTCACCAACAGACAAGGACTCCACCTCTGATGAAGCTCCTACTGGTGAGTCTGCTTCCTGAGTTAATCTCTGCTAATCAGCTAAACCAACGAACCATAGCTCTTCATGGGTTGTTACCTTAAACTACCCAGCAAACAGTTGCCTATCATAGGTTAACTAGCTAGTCAATTTGCTGCCCCACCAAGCAGCTAGCCAACCTGTCAGCTACTTCCACTATCCACTCAATCAACCTGCCAGCTACCTCCACAAACTAGAAAGACAGCCAATTTGTGAACACGTCTGAACAGCCATGTGAAGTCTGTAACCTGGTTGTTCCTGTTTTGTCCACAGAAAGTATGAACGCCATCTCCCCAGACCAGCCCAATGGTGAGCTCAGCTCCTCTCTGACTCTACCTCCTTCTGAGCTCACTTCCTCTCTGACTCTACCTCCTTCTGAGCTCACTTCCTCACTGACTCTACCTCCTTCTGAGCTCACTTCCTCTCTGACTCTGCGTCCTTCTGAGCTCACTTCCTCTCTGACTCTGGCCCCATGCCCGGTCAATGAAGCTGGAGGATCGGACGCAGCAGGACAGGATTTCAGAGGCGGCAACAGTAGGGGAAAATGCAGCCCTGTCCTAGCCTGCCTCCTAGTGGCAGTCCACTGTTGTGTCAACAGCAGACAGCTGGCTGGTTAGGCGGGTTTAGGTAAGATCATCATGACAGGTAGCATGGCCAGAAGAGTCTGACTGCAGTCTTGAACATGGGGCACAGGTTCACGCTGTGAAGTTAGCCTCTGACACATCTACCTACACAATGTAAACGCTCTCCTAGGGTTGTACTGCCAATGACCTTACCTGTCTTTCTGCAGATGAACCTCTGTACGACAATGGAGGGACAGCAGGTAAGCAACCAGTTACCCTTCACATGCTTAGAACAGTGTCTTCATCAGCCCAGTAGCATTAACCTTAACCGTGACCCTTGACCCTAACTGACTGCATGTTTCAGATGCCAGCAGCACCAGCGCAGAAGCAACGCCTGAAGGTGAGTTGTGCAACATCACTTGTATACATGCCTCTGGAGGCACGACACATCACAGACATACTGGACAGGACGTGCGAGAGGCAGTGACGTCGCTACAAGCAGAGTGTTACTAGTCTAACTACAATCCTCAGGAGCATAGCGGTAGAGCCATTGTTTTGGAGATCAAATGGCTGTTCAGCAGCGAAGCTCTTTCATCGGTCAGGTTATGGGTGATTGGTCGTTTCAGTAGGGTCCATACAAGCTACATTACACTAAATATTTCTAAAGTTCAAGTGTCATAAACCTGCTGAGGATGAGTTGGAATCATATTAAAAATATGTTCATATCGAACCAAACTGGACATGTTTTGATTACCCATATGGCTGACTGATAATTTTTATGATAACTGAGATACCATGGACTTGGAATTTGGGTTTGATGCAGTAAACTACTTTTGTTGTTTCTGTAGCTTAGCTAGCTACTTTTCTATGGGGAGTAGCTACAGTGGAGTGAAGCTAGATTTCATGTAGACTAACTGCTATAGCTCACTACACTTTTCAAACAGCTTGCCCAACACAACCAAACTCCATCACATACAGGACATGTTGACATACATCGCTTGCAGGACATTTACTGACTTAAACAAGGTTGACGTGTTTATTTTTCCTTCCTTTAGCTCCTAAGCCAAATGTAGTGAATGGTGCTGGTAAGTGGCAACATATTTGTCTATATATTTACACCTCCATCTAGTGCAGAGGGTCATGTCGGTTGCGAATGTATTAAAGCCTCTAAGGATTCAGCTCAAGTATAGAATGACTGTATTTGATCGACGGGGAATATAAGTTTATGTATGTGTGATACTTGTTAATGGAAAGTAATACTAATACAAATGGTCATCCAGGATGGACAATAAAGCTTTATTGTCGTCTATTGAGGACACAGTGCTGAAACACAACCTGGTTGGATGTTTGGGAGAGCTTCTCTCTTCACTCTCAAACACAACCTGGTTGGATTTGTGAGAGAGATCATGTGACCATGACACTCTGACCTCTGACCTGTGGTTGTTTTCCTCCCCACCAGTCGCTGCTGCCAACAGTGTTGAAGAAGACGATGGTAAGAGGAACTCTATTAATGCAATCTACACTCACTCACACACACACACACACACACACACACACACACACAAATAAACACACCCCACACGCCAACACACACACATGCCCCCACACACACCTTAAACCAATCCCAGGTGACGGAATTCCCCTCACCTCTCTTTCAGAAGACGACGGTCCTGACTCGGATGAAGGCGCGAGAAAACGAATCGTTCCACGCGCTTCCAAATCCCAAAAGACAGTTGGCACTCGTAGCAAGCCCCAGTCCACCAGGAGGAGGTCCAGGAGGCCCACCGGCCGCCAGATCTGAGCGCTCGCAGACACACGGACACTGGGGGTCTTTCCCGTTAGCTGGTCTCATCCAAAAACAACCCTTATCTCGTAAGTCCTAAACGACACAGACAAACCTGGGGAGAGTCTGTTAGGAAAAAGGTGGAGCCTTTACAGACAATAGACCCTGACCTAACCCATCCCAGACAGAACAAGTAAACAAATGATATTATAACACAAAACCAAATACAGGATTTTTCATGCCAGAATATTGATTGAAGTCCTGTAACATCAATTTTATAGCACCCAGTCATAACACCAGTAATATAGATGCTCATCCATTATAAAATACCAGTCATATAGACCCTTTCTTCAACATCAGTAAAGACACTTAACCATAACACCAGTAAAATAGGCCACAGCATAATACCTGTAATATCGACTCCCTGAAATAATACCGGTACTATAGATAGATGTGATGCCAGTAGTCTAGACGCCTGGTATGACACCAGTCTGCTATCTCAGACCCACACCCGCCTGGTTACAGTGGCAGTGCCACCATGTTGACTAGTTCCACTGTCACATTCACTCTAAGCTCCAACCACAGAAGGCACTGATCTGGGGGACACCCTCCTGCTATAACAGCCATTAACCAGTGGGTGGCGCTGTGGGATTAAAGGCTCGCTACTATTGGCAACTAGACCAGAGACAAGCAGCTTTGGTTACAATGGATACAATACAAATCTTGAATTGATGATCTACTTTTCCACATCCTTTACAGGCAAACGCTAAACAAATGTCAGAATGTCAGACTGGCGATACTGGTGCTGTCTCTCTGAAGATGTTTACTCAGCCGTGGTATAGCTTGTAGTGGCTAGTCTCTATAACATCACTCTTATCTTGAGACACAGTCAGTGTTCAAATCAGAAGTGTCTCTTTTTATTTCTAATGGTCATTTTTATACACAACGTATTTAACAAATGTATAAACATTTTGGGATGAATATCCAAACATGTGAATATATTAACCTCTCTGTCTTAACTTCCTGAATAAACTTCTCTCAGCAAAGTTACACCTGGCCTACTCGTTTGAAATCTGCTGGTAAACAAAATGAAAAAAATGCGATTAAGATCGAAAAATTCCAGGAAACAGTCGGAGGTGGAGGAGAGCCGGAGTTTCAGGGAAAATCAGAGGTCAGGTGTTTTTGACCCAGGCAGGGGTCAGATGCAGCCCCATCCTGGGTGACAGAGAGGGTCACATGCTGGGGTACCCTCCTTGGACACATGTGCCCCTTCCCAGGAGCACTGCTGTTCTATTTCACTAGAAGGTCAAAGAGCTAAAGAACGACTTACCCATAAGCCAGCCTCTCTCACACACACACACTCCCACACACAAGGAGTCAGAACAAAATAACGCTTAGCCTGAATCCACCAGATTCAATGACCTTCTATGGTTGACTAAGTTCTGGTGTCACGTTCCCAGCTAGTCCCTGTAGAGCAGCAGTCTCCAGGGCTAGAGTTAGCGTTGAGGCTAGCATGCTCTGTCTCACTCCCATGTGCTTGGGGCATGGGTGACATGAGACGAGAAGCCACTGGCACCTATAGTATCTGCTCAAAATCTTAAGCTGCCTTCAAAAGGGCCACCGGGAAGCATGCTTTTGTAATCGTGCCCTTAAGTAAAGGCATTTGTTGCCGTCTCATCCCTGTGGACCCCAGCTTCTCAAGCCTCGACTCCCTAGCCTCGTTAGCCTCTAAGACCCCAGCCTCTCCTCCCTCAAATACCCCCCGTCTCACCAGCCTCTAACACGCTGGCCTCCAACACCCTGGCCTCTTGGCCTCTTATGGTTCCGGGCCGTTTCCCCTCTGTTCTGGAGGCTCATTAGAGGCAGTTTGCATGCGTTCCCTTCCTCCTGGGAAGAACACGACCCAGATCAATGGAGAGAGTTTGGCAGGGGCATCTGGACATGAGTCATGAGTCATCGAGATTTATCCTGCTCCGGCTTCCAGAGTCTGTCCTCATGCAACCCCAGTACAGGCACTGAGGAGCTGGGGATGTTGTCCCACCTGACTGGAAGGTGGGCTTCTCCTCCATGGTGTCTCTGCTATGTCCTGATGACCAACTACAAACATAATGCATCTCAAAATCCCAAAGTTCTATCAGGTAGTACATCAGCTCTGATGCCAACTCAAACCCAGCCACTAGACACATCCCTGACCCTAGCCCAGCCCTTGACTCTAGCTCTGACCCCGCCTCCCTGCCTAACCTTAACCCCCTCCTAGACCCCTAAACCCACCCCTACCCTTTGTTGTCCTGCCCTGTCTTGTCCTACCAACTTTTCCTTTACTGATTCAATTGAAACCTAATGTATGTGGAGGTTCTTGTGGCCGACCACACTGAACACCAATTCGGTGTTCAGACCATGTCCCACACCTAACCCAGCCCTCGACACTCGCCCTGAGCCTAACAGCAGGGTTAGGGTTAGTAAGAAGGGAACATGGTGAGAAAAACAAGGTAAACATGCCCTCCTCACGCAATCCTTCTGTTGTCACGTTGGCATGGAAACGTCTAATGTCAGTAGAGCAACACAGAATGCTGGTTTATGGCAAGGAGGGCCGTGGGGAGGTGGGTCCTGTCTGCCCAATGAGCAGCAGTCCTCTTTCCTCACACAGCTGCGGTAATGGGGCAGTGACGATGCACTCTGCTGATCAGAAATACAATACTTAGTGTGGCTGTTGACAAAGTCGGAAGCTACATCCTTACTAGGTACTTTCAAATACTCACCCCAGTTTACGGGGTTAGCTAACATCAGCTCACGCAGCCAGGATAGAGTTGGCCAATGTGTGGCAAGTAGCTCAGACAGCAGAGCTTGGCAATGCATCAGCAGCAGGGTTAGAGTTAACTAACTCTGGAACTGCCCCAGACTCTAACTTCATTATGAAACTCACAGCCGCTCTCAGCTCACACTTTATTTACAAAAAATGTTAATTTATCAAACCTGTATGGGGGTCTTAGTGGATTTGCTAATAATGCAACAAAAAACTGTCAATATAACTTAAACATTTATACAGTAACGGATATCTAACTGTAAAGGGAAGAATCGTAGTCTGTTGCTTGATTGTCTTGAGAATCGGGCACCGAGTGAAATTCACATTGGCCAGTGTATTGCTCAGAACGCAAGTATAGCGAAGTTGTTTGGATGAGTTTGCATGGGTGAGAGATAAATATGAGAACGTCGGTTTCACAAAGCCACAAAGGAGGAAGACCTTCCCCAACAAAGACGATTGGCTGGAATAGAAACGTTGGAATGTAACTGGCTAGAAAGCAACGGGCCGTTTCAAAAACGTTCAAATGCACCTTTCACTTACACTGAGATGTCTTTGCTGTCAAATGTGTAATCTCATAAAGACTCTAAAAGAGACATGCTATGTGAACCAATATGATTTTTTAAACCTGTCATACCTTTAAAACAAACCTGGATACATTTTCAATTTAGGAGGCTGTTATCCTGACGTCAGAGTGCGTGAAGGTTTGCAGAAAGAACCTGACCCATCATTTTGACACCTGCTGAAGGCCTCAGTGTTCCGCTGCACTCACACAACGAGGCCAGCTTGGGACTGGCTACGGAGGCAAAGATCAAATGCTGATCTCTATCTAACTCTCTGGTTCGTGGATCTCCCACTGAAACGGGTCAGTGGGTTTTGAGCTATCGAGTTTTGGCAAACAGGTAAGGCTATATTTTGGACTCACAGACAAAATGAGAGTTATATGTTATTTAGTATTGGTTTTCAAAGAGTCCCGATGGAAAATCTTCGGACGTGAAAGATGTGACATTAAGAAATCGCAACCATGAATGGATCGGGTTGTTTTAGAAATCGTTATGACACTTAGGGCCTTTCAACCTTTAAACAATCTATACAATGTTATTGCTTCATCTCATCACGGTGACCTTTAACCTCATCCTGCTCGGTAGGAGAGATGCAGTCAGTCTGAAAGGAACGAACGGCTTCCGCCCCCCCCCCTGTTCTCCTGAGGTAACGCTGCTTACATTACCAGTCAAACAAACAGGCCCCACAAGGTACCCTGCTCCATCCCCCCCAAACTTTTCAGATTCCTGTTTCTTCGACACTAATGAGATTGACATTTGATATGAACGTATCTGGGTTGATAATGCCAGGCAGGCCTTTTCAGAGTCCTCCCCCGATGAAGTACGAGTGGGAGAGAGTCCGGTTGAACTTCCAGGCTCTTAGCGACAGCGTCACCGTTCTGAAGACCACGGGGGTTTCCAGCTGAGTCAGGGTGGGGGGTGGGGGGTGGGGTGTGGGGGGGGAGAGCAGGGGGCGAGGAGGGGGAGGATCAAGACGGATTTGAGCTTGCCTTGTTTTATGAGCTCTGTTTAGCTTCTGGGGTAACCCCAACCGTGGAGTTAGCATGGGTCTGTCCTCAACCACATACTTTTGACCTTCAGAGGATACTCCAAGTGCCCTTACAAAATATGTACAGTTGCAGGTGAATGCTACTCACTTAGGACACACTGCTTGGTCATATTATAGTACTTTAAACTGCCGCAAACTGGTTTGGAGTTCTCACTTTGTACTGGCCTGCAGGCTGTGGGTTAACCATGAAGTTGGAGTTTGAAGCAAGGTTTCGTAAAAAGATAAGGCAGGAACTTGTTCAGCCTGTTCAGTTGTTGAATAGGCAGCAAAATGCAAAACAATGAATCATCATAAGCAACTGTTGATTTTAACATGACACCACAAACTGTTCAGGTTATGTGATTTGTTTTGTTTTGCCAGAGAGTATTTTGGACTTCCCAAACCTTCCAACAGGTTGGGCTGTGTCACCAAGCCTCTCCTGGGTCACCCCCGTTCCAGGTGACCACGTGACCGGAGCTGACAGGTGGCTTTGTACACTTCATGCACGGGTCCCCATGCTAGCTGGGTCCTGGACTCATCAACTTTCTCAGGGAAACAACCAGGGTTTGACTTCACAAGGCGCGCTCAGGCCAATGTTCAACTGCTGCCATTGTCAGTCAGCCTTGACTCAGATGCTCCGTGTGCAGATGTGGACAGACGTCTCCTTTGTGTGCAGTTTCTTTGTGGCGGAGAATCATTGTGTGAGTGACTTCCTGGAACCAAACACAGGGGTTCCTGTACAACCACATACCTGGTCCAAACTTCCTGATTCTTCTGAAGAGCGTTCCAGCTACTGAGCAGCAAATCTGTCACACTGTTGTAATATGAGAATGGTAGTTGTAAGCTGTTGATAGTTTAATACGGCATCGCTTGCGCTGATGTAGAGCTGTGTCCAGGTTGTGGTGATATAGTTGTGGAGGAGCAGTTCCTTGCCCCCCCCCGTGTGTGGCTCTGCCCCCCCCCCCCCTGTGTGGCTCTGCCCCCCCATTGTGTGGCTCTGCCCCCCTCCACCCCAGACAGACTCTGCCTCCCCAGTAGAGGGAGGGTTGAAGCTATTTAAACCCTGCTGTTCCTGCAGCCTGACTTCAGACCTACAGGACACCAGACAGACACCTGAGTGTCACCGCGCTTCATAACCTGACACAATGCTGTCACGGTAAGATGAGATTTTCTCTTTGCATCAACACACTCAACAGATTCGTACATTCACGGTTCTCATAAAGCAGTAGATTCCAGCAAGGTTCTAGAAGTTAGAGTGAGAAGAGCCACACGCAACTGTATATTTAAATGACACACAGGATATGTATGTATACAGACATGTTTGTGACAGGTTTTAGGCTTTATTACACTTTCCTAGCACGTTCTGTACAACTTGAGGTGGATGATGGATCCATGGATAGTTAGCTTTGGGTGTGTTTATGTAGGGTTAGAATGTATGTTTCTATTTATCGAGTCACAGGGGTAACAGGTGCATCATGTGGAAGTGTCTGATTCTTGATGAAGTCTCCCTGGTGTTCAGTACAGAGCACAAGCTCATCTCGCGTATGCGTGGGCCTTGGTAAACAGCTAATTGGGACGTTTTAAAGGTTTAGTAAATATTTGGACCATTTGGATTTGAGTTCTTAGACTGTGGGTCTGAATGATTGTGTGTCCTCACAGAACAGTGTTTTTACCCCTGCTTTGGGCTTTAGCTGCTGTGTCCTACACCTTCCCCATCAACGGTAAGCAGACATTTTACCCACACAAGTATCTCACGCAGATCTGAATGTTTGGTCCTGGGTGAGACATAGTTTTTCCCCACAATGTATGAGATGGTCATACAAGATGTATACTTCTATAATGTTTATAATGCGCTGGCATTCCATTTTGAATTTACCCAGCGTTTGAACAAATACAATCTAGATTCGAATTCATGTTAAAATGCGGTATAACTGGTGAGCTGGTCTCCATGACAATGGGAGTCGTCTTGCTAGCCACAAAGGCAGCGTAATGAGAAGCCAGTTTCCTCTGCCAGGGACAATAGTCCTGTGTTCCCCCTCCTGCTCACTAGCCATGCTCTGCGTCTCTCTCACAGGTGAACAAGACAACGATGGTAAAGTGGGAATCTGCCTCATCTTCACCATGCAGAGCCAGAACCACAATTTGCAAAACACACATCAAACCAAATCAAGTCAAATACAATTGGGGTTTCTATAGCCCTTTTTTACAATCCACGTCAAGGAGGGCTTCACCGTTGCCCACAGATCTGCACACGCTAACCATTTAACCCCTTAATCACCATACAACTGACGCAAGGGACAAACCGTGGCAATATACTGATACCAAGTACTATGACTACTACAGTAGCATTCTGTAATCACTGCCATGGTAGATAAGGGGCGGTCACCGTTCTAAAAGTGGTTTCGAAGTATTCTTGAAGTTTTCCAGACTTCTGACCTTCCTCTTTGTGTTGCAGAGAGAGCTGCAGCCTTGCTGGAGCACCTTAACGGTGGGCATCACACATCAGGAGAAACTCTGGAAAATGTTATTCGTCATGAGTTATTTCCTAGTATATGTTTAACATGATTCAGTTGGTTTCAAAGACTTCATCCAGCTAACTAAAGCTTCCATGTTTCCTGGTTAGGTGCCTTTGATCGAGCAGACCCAACTGGCCTTGTGGGAGGAGGATATGCTGAAGGTTTGTTCTCTCTTTCTGCCATAGTCATCCATATATTACAAACCGTATGGTTCTACAGTCCAACAGACAATAACACATTCTCTGTTACATTTTGACCTCAGTGTGAACGTACCCAATGCTAAGCTGCTACCCGTTAGCATTTGTATCAGACGTGAAATGAAGTGACACTCTGTTCTTTACAGGACCAACTGGTGGAGCTGATTTTGCAGACCAGGGGACAGGTACGGCATATGCCTGCCTGCCTGCCTGCCTGCCTGCCTGCCTGCCTGTCTGTCTGTCTGTCTGTCTGCCTGTCTGTCTTTTTTCCTGGTCATTTTGGTCTATCTGCCTGTCTGATTTTCGACTTACCCATCACTTTTTGGGGACCTGGTTGCCTGTTTGTCTGCTCATCTATCTGTCTGCCACTTTTACACCTTCCTGCATATCAGCCACCCAAACCCACTTTCAAGGAAGAAGGAACTGCATTCTTAGGAACATGAGAAATAAAATCTCTGAAATCTGACCCTTAAGGAAACAGGAACAAAGCAAAAGAAAATAGTAAAGAATGCAGAAGCTTATTTCTATTCAATCTGGACCTGGTCATTTTCTGATCATTGCGTGTGTGTGGGGGTGGGAGAGAACTTGTGTTGTGCATGTAATTGTGTATGTGTTGTGTGTGTGTAAGAGAGCTACAGTGTCAGCTGTCTCATACTAATTTAAACACGGTAATACCATGTATAACATATATCTACCATACACCAGGCAGGCATACAGAAAATACTGTCCATGGTCATCTGGCCCTAAAATTCGTTCCACCTATCATCAGAAAGTTACTGAAATCTTCCATGAAAGTTTAGCTAACATATAGTTTACCCTCTAATCCCCTGTCCTGTCCCCCACCCCCAGACCCCATGAATATGGACACATCCACAGACACCAATAGTGAGTCTGCCTTTTTTACTCCTTCTCTAAGACATCAGTCTGTTTCTGTACCATTACCCCCCGAGATTTGAACCCAGCCATTCCAAGCTGCTGAGATAAAGCATTTCAGTCTTGCAAGTGTGGTGACCAAACGTCGTCTGTCACACTTGATAAAGAGGTTGTTGCCTTGTGTCATTGTCCTATATTCTGTGTTGTCTAACAGTATCTTGTCCAATGCTATCTTGTCCTGTGTCATCTTGTCCTGTGATGTCCCGGCCCCCCCTTGTGCTTGCTTTTCAGATGGAGACAGCTTGGAGATGACCGGCCTGCCAGATCTTCTGGATGCTGCAGGTGATCACCGCATCCTTCTGCATTGACAGAGACACACACACAGTCGACAGGCTCACTCAGACATGCTAGATGTAGTTCTATTATGGCTTTTATGAAAGACGGAGGAGTTCTATGGCTTGGTTATGCGAGGCCACGTTAACTAGCAAGCATTCACTGTTCCCCATTACAGATTCAGCTGATGCAGATAAGATGCCAATGGAAATGGATGTTGCAGGTATGAGATATGGGCTGTGTGAGGTACACCTGCCTGCATTTGTCTCTTTTCCTGTCTATCCCTAACCTGTCTCAAAAAAAGCACTCTGAAAAAAGGCTGGGTGCAGCACTTTTTCTCTACATGCAGCCTTTTTCTTTGGACACAAGGCCTAACTCTCACCTGTCTAACCCTCACCTGTCTAACCCTCACCTGTTCAACCCTCACCTGTCTAACCCTCACCTGTCTAACCCTCACCTGTCTAACCCAGACCTGTCTAACCCTCATATGTGTCTTCACCTGTTTAACCCTCACTTTGTTCTCCTGCACCGATCAGATCCTGCTGCCAGTTACAGTGTTGAAGATGAAGATGCCGCTGCCGACTCAGATGATTCGTCTGAGGGTAGATACACACACCACCATTATTGACACACTATTATTATACTAGTGTAAACATAGTAACATCACTGAAAAGAAGCATCTCACATCCTGACCTCACTTAGTCAAGATTCTGACCTCACTCTGTAAAGGTGCTCAGATGATGATGATGTTGTGTTTCAGAGTCAGAGGTCGAGGAGGATGCTGATTCACAAGGGAAAGGTCAATGATCCCCTTTTACAAAAGCACCGTCAGAATCTGGCCACTGTCGTGGCTCTCTTGTAACAGTATGTTTTGTGCCCCTGTGTGGTGTCTGATACAGATGGTGAAAAGGACTTAGAGATGGACCAAGATGACGCAGGTAATGATGGAAAGTGAATGTGGCAGACACACAAGAACAAACACAAACAAGCACAAACACGCGTACAACCGTACAAACACAAACATCCGCAAGCCCTCATAAGAAATTTGCCATGGTTGTTGACGTCAAAATAAGCACATTTATAATGTGAAATCCATCCACAACTAGTCATACCAAGCTACCGTTAAAATGATTGTAACTGGGGTTGGAACTCTAACAGGGACAATAACAGGGTTGATAAGAGGACGAAAACACAGTCAGCAACAGGAACATCAACAGTGATAGGGACTGTTACATGTGCTCCAACCAGGACATTTCCAGGGACAGCACAGGGACATTACCAGGGGCAGTCTATCTGATAGTTGTCTAGAATATTTCACCTGCAATACACATCACAGCTTGTTTAAACCACTATATCTACCAGCAGACATGGAGTTAGATAACAGCGACAGTGACCAGGAGATTGAGGCTGAACAAGACTTGGACAGTGACAAGGCCCTGGAAGCCGCAGTGGGGAGCGACAGCCAGCAGGACTCTGAGGATGACGTACACAGTGAGGGTGACGCAGACAGCCAGGAACAGGAAGTGGAGACAGATGAGGGGAGCAAAGACAGCGATGAAAGCCAAGATGCAGTGGAGCAGGACGACACAGCGGATAAGGACAGTGTTGAGGATGAGGTAGCAGAGCAAATGGAGGCAGGGGGAGATAAAGGGCAGCAAGCTGTGTCTGTGGAGAGCATAGAGGAAGGTGGGTCTGTGGTTGCCCAAGTCCCAGAGGTGGAGCCCAGTAACCAAGCAGACAAGAGTGTCCCCTCTCTGGCCGCAGACTCCTCCCAGAGCATGGAGGACAGCAAGGATGACAGCAAGGATGACAGCAAGGATAACAGCAAGGATGTCAGCATGGATGACAGCAAGGATGACATCAAAGATGACAGTAAGGATGTCAGCATGGATGACAGCATGGATGACAGCAAGGATGACAGTAAGGAGGACAGTAAGGAGGACAGCAATCACAGTATGGATGACAGCCGTGATGACAGTAAGGAAGAGAGTGACTTTGACAACAAGGATGTCAGCGAAGTTGCTGTTGAAGCTCAGAGTGATGCTAGTGAAGAAAGGGACGTCCCAGACCAGAACCAAGACCAGGACCAAGACAGCAATGATAGTCAAGACAGTGATGTCCCAGACCAGAACCAAGACCAGGCCCAAGACCAGGACAGCTATGATAGTCAAGACAGTGATGTCCCAGACCAGGTTCAAGACCAGGACCAGGACCAAGACAGCAATGATAGTCAAGACAGTGATGTCCCAGACCAGAACCAAGACCAGGACCAAGACCAGGACAGCAATGATAGTCAAGACAGTGATGTCCCAGACCAGGTTCAAGACCAGGACCAGGACAGCAATGATAGTCAAGAGAGTGATGTCATAGACCAGAACCAGGATCAGGACCAGGACAGTAATGACAGTCAAGATCAAGATGGCGCAGATCAGGACCAGGACAGCAATTCCCAATCAGAGGACGCCAGTGTAGACAAGCTGTCAGAAGGTATGACTTTTCTGTAACATAGCCAGATATCACCTTGGAGAATGACAACTCTTTACATGCTAACTAACATGTACATTCAAAGCTACAAAATAGATTATAATGTTTATCCAGGAAGACGCCATGTACGGCACATAACTGTTCATTGCATCCTGATAGAGATGGACAATGACGATGCCAGCGAGAAGGAAGCCAGTTTGGAATCTGGTATGTCTGGCCTCATAAATGTAAATCAAACTATCCAACCATCCACAAAGTGTTTATTGGCCATTGGGAGCCAGACTGTTTTATGAATCAGTAGAGGTGAATATTTGAGTAGAGATACTTAGTCTCAGCCTAGTGCTGTCTTACTGTCCGGCCAGGTGTGACGTTATCTTGTTCCCTCAGACCCTGAACTTGAAGCAGACCTGGAGCCAGCAGAGGAGGCCGACTCAAATGCAGGTGGGTTAGAGTTAGAACTAACTGGGTGTGCTAACAAACTAAAGTGTTCTATTCCAGTAAGACTACTTCTGTCGCAACGCAAATCATTTTTAGGCTATTCTGACAATGAATCTATCGTCTGTTATGAATACGCTACCATCGTCTTTTGTAAAAAACAAATACCAATCCACTTCATAAGTGTAAGCTACTGTCTGTAGTACAATCCCAAGAAATGTTGATTAATGAGTTAACAGGGGGTGACTGACAACTGCTCAGTGATGACGTAGTGGTGCCATAGCGGTGCCATAGTGGCGACTAGTGGTGATCCTGTAGGATGATTGAGTCTTAACTCTGTTTCTCTTGACAGATGAAGACGACCACCTTGAGGAGACTGCTGCAGATTCAGATGGTAAAGTCCAGTGTTCAAAACGAAGACTTAGGGAGGTTCTGATGGGGGCAGTGCTTTTACGAGGTGTGTGGTGTGTTTCCCTGAACAGAGATGGTGAAGTCAGACGAGCTGGATAAGACAGACATGCTATCCGATGGTGAGTGTCAGGAATGTTACAAAGCTCAAGGAGCGATGATATATCCAGGTGAAGAATGATGAGGATGTTGCTCCCAGTTTGATTGGTACTGGGTGGGTTGGTCCATGCTGGGTTACGTTCTAGTTGGATTCTAGTTTAGATGGGTTCTAATGGGTTTCGGTTCTAGTTGGGTTCTAGATGAGTTGGATCTATGTGTAGGTGTGTGTATTGTTTGAGGTGGATTAGGTTCTAGTGGGGGTCTAGCTGGGTTCATCTTTGTTAGGTGGTGTACAGTTGAGTAGGGTTCTAGTTGGGTTCTAGTTAAGTTGGGTTGGGATGCCCTCAAAGAAGCAATTTGGGGTACAGCACAGAACATTTAAGCAGCTGACACACATCAAATGCTTATCAAACAAACAAAACCACAACAATCAAAGGTAATGTAGATCCTTTATAGCAACAGTTCAGACAGACATTAAAGGTTCTGTCAACAACTGTATACCAACAACTGTTACAATAATAAGATAAAGTATGAGTGCCCTGTAATGTAATCTTAAGGGTACTCATGGATTAGATTATACTTTGGTTTTAGATGAGTTAGTTCAAGATGGGTTGGGTTCTATTTGGGTTCCAGATGAGTTTTGTTGTAGTGGAGTTGAATTTTAGTTGTGTTCTAGATGAGTTGGATCCAAGGTTAGGTTGGTTCTAGTTGGGTTCTAGTTGGGTTGGGGTTCATATGGTTGTGGCTGTGCATGTCCCAGTTGGGTTGATTCTGGTTGTGGTGTGTGGGAACTCTAATGTGTTTCTCTGAACAGAGATGGTTCAGTCAGATGAGCTGGGCGAACTGGACATGTTTTCTGATGGTGAGTAGATGGTAACCATAGCAACCCTTTTGTTGCAACATCAGAAAATATTGTTGGCTACAGTCCAGCGTCATGTTTTATCATCATGCCAACCTGTATCACAGAGCTGCCAGCCACACCTGGTCCAATGGACCAACTGGACCAACTAGACCAACTGGACCAGCTGGACCATTCAGATGACATGGTTCAGGGTGCAAATCAGGGTAAAGATTACTGTTCCACACAGCCAGGCTGGAAGACCAATCATCTTGTTTCTTCAGGGATACTATATTAACCTCATCACTGGTCACCTGTCTAATTCCAGGCTCTGATGCTGCCATTTTCATCCAGTCTTAGCGCTATGGGGGAGTCCACTGGGATATCAGTTTCCAATAGGTAATTATTCCATCCATACACCTGCAGGGCCTTATCTCCACCTGAGGTTCATCCACAACCCTGTATCTGCACCCAGGCACCTGCTATACAATCTAATGCTGTATTCCTGTGTTGACATTGAGACACCTGTATCTACATTAACCCTCCTGTGGCTACACCCATACTGCTGTTGCCTCATAGTGTATTGCACCTTCAGGGATTCACACCGATGAATCAAGTGTTTTTACAAGCCTGCTGTTTTTGATCTCTTCTCCAGAGCCATCATGGTGATGCCAATCGAGGAAGACCCTGTCCCGCGGCCACAGTAACAAATCACGTCAAAACGTCCCGTCATGTGCTTTCGAAATTTCCTAACCCTGCATTTCCTTGAAGGTTGAGGGTGTCTGTCTAGGGCTGTGGGGCTCAGATTAAATTATTTCTTCTATTTGATGTAAATTCATTTCTACCCACTTGTTTCTCAAGACCAGCTTCACGTTTGATGATGGAGAATTTGGGGATTGTTCATGGGGATTGCTCGTCTTGTCAGTCATGTTCTGATGTCCTACTCTTCAGATGCCTTGATCATCCACCACCAACCCTGGAGATAGCATTCAGATACTGTTAGCTTTTCTAAAGGTTTTAGGCTTCAACTGTCTCTGTTTCTCTGTGTGGTATAATACTTTTAATGTTCTTAGCTGGCACTTTGTCCTTTTAACAGCTGCTACCCTGACTATAACTCCACTGACCCTCAGATCATCATTGGTTAAGTTATGAGAAACATAATAAGGTGTACATACATTACATTCTAGGTTGTGACAATTTTCCTGCTTGTCTGACTTACAAATGGAAATTATAGACAAAATAAAGAGGTATTTGGTGGATCAAAGGTGATATAACAATTGCATGAACATAATGCTAAAATACTTTAATTTCAATGTAAGCTTTAAAACACAATAAAGATTGAGTTGTCAGATTAACTTCAACTGACCCTTTTTGGGGATAACAGGCATGTGTGTGCGTGCGTGTGTGTGTGTCTGTGTGTGTGTGTGTATGCATACATGCACTTGTGTGTATGGGTGTTCATGTAAAGATGTGTTCGTGTGAACATGCTTTAGGACACATATAGGTTATTTGTGAAAAATGTTGTGCAATTGAAGAATAATAAACATATTATTTTGCATCACATCTACTCCACAGCATTAGTGCAGCAATAATGTATGACATATGACGAATTACCTCATTAATGAAGCCACATAGTAACAGAATAGAATGAAAATGTTGTCCTTTGACAGTCAAGGCATTTTATACATCTAACATTGACAATTAAAGAACCAATGACACATTTTTGAGCTGATGGTTGAGTGGAATACCAAAGATGCATGTCTGCAGTCTTTCATACAGATCATAAGCTCACTGCTGAAACAGCAAACCTGTAGGGCTACAGGCAGGCAGGTAGAGAGGTAGGCAGACAGACAGACAGACAGACAGACAGACAGGCAGGCAGGCAGGCAGGCAGGCAGGCAGGCAGATAGAAAGACTGGCAGGCAGGCAAGCAGAGAGAGAGAGACAGATGAAACAACAGACAGACAGGCAGGCAGGTTGCAAGTTGCAAGTGGACAGGGGGACATGATATAGAGAGACATAAGGGTAGAACTGGAAGAGGGACATTCAGGTGAGCCAGGAGGAGAAGACGCGAGGACAGAGAGGGATATTGAGGTTAGGCTATCAGGTTCTGGGTTTAGGGTTTTGAAGTGACCCAGTGAAGTAGATCATTTGACCCCAGAAAAGCTGTTTAGTGGAGCTTCAGTTTCCACGCCTGCCTCCTGACTCTCGCGTTACACATCCTCCACACCTGGTGGTCCAGAACCTCACTGGAGACGAGGAGGGGGAGCCCAGGGGGAACGCAGGAGGGGAACCGGAGACAAAGCCTCCAAACAGCCTTGAACAAAGACCCGTGGCCTGCCAGAAAGAAGGCCTGGGATTGGCGGCTCAACCCTGACCTAGGTTACCCGCCCATGCTCAGAGTGGCTAGGTAGTGAAGCCTGACCGCCACCCCCCCTCCCCGCCCCCCTCGCCACACTCTCCATCACTCTCACTGCTCCCCTCAGCCCCCCCACAACCCTCACCTCATCCCACCCTACCTGCACCCACCCCCAAACACTGGAGCCTGACCTGCCCCAACATCCCCCTCCTCACACACACACACACACACACACACACACAAAAGCCACTTAAGCCCGATCGCTCCAAGGGCATTAGGAACTTCCCTGACCCCTCCGCACATCTACCCCTCTTGCCCCCCAAAAAACTCAGGGAGGGCGGAAGCCTCCCAGACCTGGGCGAAATATTAGACTTTAATTTCAGGAGCAGGAGGTTTCAAGCGTGCGCTCTGATGGCTGCCATGATAGCTGTGAGAAGAGGCCTACCTTTCCCTGGGAAGTGGCACATCCACTAAATGGATTACTTGCGTTACACTTTAGAGACAGCACGGCTACAGTGTGGCCCCACTGTTGTTCTGCAGGTGTCTTGTCGACACTACTGGATGTGTAACACAAGAAGCGGACACACACTCACTGCTGATTGGTTGGAAGGCTGAGGTGGTAGAATGGATAGATTCAATCTCTTCACAACAGTAACTTCCTCTCCCCCCAACCCCTAACCCCTAACTGCGACAGGGGCACCCAGAATAGGGAATTTCCAATACCACTCTTTGGTGCTCAGGAGCGAAGTTAAAACAGCAGGAAATGATGAGACATTGGAGAGGAGTGTGAGGAGGGGGGGGGGTTTCTCCCAATATATCATTCTGGGGCCACGGATGAACAGTTCTCCGCTGTTGGATTCTTTTCGTTTAAGAGCTCGGCCTGATTGGAAAGGGAGCAGCATGGCCCTGGTCACACTAGCAGCCTCTAATCTGTGTTTGGCTCCAGCACAGCCCCCCATTAACAGGAACCGATTGTCCTGCAGGGGAGAGGAGGGGAGGCGGAGAGGCCGGGTGGAGGGAAGAAGGGGGACATGGATCTGGATAAGAGGAATCTTGGCAGACGGATGGAAGGCTCCATATCACATAATAAAGCCTTTCTATATGTCCTCTAACCTTATTCTCTGACACGTGCCTGTGTGTCGATGTTGTCCTGGCGATCGGTGGTAGAAAGAGCCCATACGTCCTTGTCCCTGTGACTAAAACACACGTAAACATCTGACTACATGTTGCCGGGCAATAGTGACATACTGACACTGACGCGCTGGGAGTAGTGCCATGCTGTGACTATAGTGCTGTGTTCTAGAGCTCAGAAGAGTGTTTTCCAGAGTTAAGTATATGTTCCAAAGGTGTGCATTCTCTTGAGTTAAAGAAAGTGCATGTTCTCTAGAACTGAGAAATGTAAGTGGTCCCCAGAGTTAAGGAAGATGATTGTTCTCAAGAGTTAGGAACATGTTCTCCTGAGGTAAGGAAGGTGAATGTTTTCCAGAGTGAAAGGGAATGTTGGGCAGACAGGTGTTGGGTTTCAAGGAACAACAATAACAGTCTGTTTAATGGCGCGGTAATTACTTGTGTTATGGAAGATCTCCATTGCTGCTCATCAGGATTCATTTATTTAACCAATAAGTCTGAGCGTCTGCAGGTATTCATTACAGTGTAATATTGTAAAATAGACTCCTGAGGTGACCTGGCCAGCAGAGCAGGAATGCACTGTTTTAATTCTAATTTAGTTAGATTTTTTGTCTGCCTGCCTGTCTGCCTGGCTCCTCTACCTGTCTGTCTGTCTGTCTGTCTGTCTGTCTGTCTGTCTGTCTGTCTGCTGGTCTTTCACTTTGCCAGTCTGTCTGCCTGTCATGCTACTTGTCTGTCTGGCTGCCTGTTACTCTGTCCACTTGCCTGTCTATCATTTTTCTACCTTCCGCTCTACTAATCTGTCTCTCTGCCTCTACCTGTCTGCATGCCTGCCTCCCACTCTGCCTGTCTCACTGCCTGATACTGTGCATTTTTTTGCCTGCTTCTTTATTTGTCACTTATTCTTTCAGGCTATTGAGGAAGTTGTATCTCTCAGTACAGCATCAGAGTCCACCAGCATGTTTGTCTAACGGCCTCTCTGTCAGTAAGGTGGAAATAAGGGCAGAATGCAGGTATTGTTTCGATGTTATTAGCAGGCTGGCTGTGCCCTCCGCTGGTAGACCAGGGCGAGGGTTGCTCTATATGGAAGACCAGGGGGAAAGGGAGGGATGCTCTGTATGGTAGACAAGGGTGAAGGTGAGGGGTTCTCTACATGGTAGATCAGGGTAAAGGTTGCTCTATATTACCTCTGAGCTACTCATGCAACTGTTTCTTCATGTAGTATTTGAGATTGTGTCGTAGCACTATCTTGTAAGAGACTGCCTAGTGGGGGTGAGACAAGGGCTGAAGGCTGGAATTACATTTGGGTCGAGGACTGGAGTTGGGTTGAAGGCTGGAATAAGGAGTGGGTCTTAAGAGCGAGGCCAGGCATGGTATTCTGGCAGGGTCACAGGCTGGTGGTGGGGTTAGGATCGTGGTCTGGGTCCTGGTGTCATTCCTGGTCTGGGTCTGATTCCTGGTCTGGTCCAGGTCTGGTTCCTGGTCTGGTTAGAGCTGGAACTGTTAGGGTCTGGAGTGGCAGGGGCTGGGTTAGGGCTGGTCCTGCCCCCTCCCAATATGGGGGGTTGAGAGAGTATAAAATTTATAGCCATGCCCACTGAAGCATAAGGACGCTTGTGTGCTAGCTGCTTGATGTCTATGTTTCAGTCCCCCACATAGACCTTTGCAACATGCTGTCACGGTAAGTCAACACTGCAGAGCTACTGTTGCGGAGGGCTGTCTCCTTAATAAGAAGCTCCCATGGAGCTGGTTGCTGATGTTTATCGCTAATGTTGGAGTCTTTGGTTATCCAGAGTTGATCAGATTATTGAGATGTTTACAGGTGCGGTAGTGACGATAGACAGTTGGATAGACTGTTAGGGCTTAAGTTTCCAGTCTGTCATCTGAAAAGATGATCTAAATGTTGCAATGATGTTTACACTAACATTGTGTGGAGATGGGACGATAGATGTGGACTCCTGGACGTGATTCATTTTGTGTCCTTGTGTTGTACTTTGCCATAGCTTACAGGAGCCTCCAAGTAGCACACAATAGCAAACTATAATTAACCATGAGTTACTGTGAACTGACCATCATAATGACAACGATCATGTTTGCGATAATGAATTCTGAGGTGTTATTTCTTGTCCACAGAAATCTTTTAATTGCGTCAGTGGTTGTCTCTCTGGTAGTAACAGCTTTCACAGCCCCAGTGGAAGGTAGGAACTGTCCCTCCACCTTGCTTTGACTCCCCCGCTGATGCGGCTGATTCAAGGGTAACCGTGAACCCTCTCTGTCCAGAGATAGAACACGAGGACACGGAGGTGGAAACGGAGGAGGGAGAAGAGGAGCTCTCCGAGGAGGAGGAGGGTAGGAGACGGCAGGACGGGGGAAAGGGAGGGACGGTGGGGGAGGACAGGGCGGAGGGACAGAGACAGAGAGGCTTGGGAGAGGGACGGGACCTGTTGCTTATGTTCACGGCCACAAAACGTTTAGATGAGATCTAGTATCCTAAACAGGCACAGTTCTAATATCACTCTAACGTGGCATTGTTTTAACATCACTCTAAACTAGTAATCACAGGACACAATAACATTGTCTGAAATAGCAAAGTACTTTTAAACTGGACCTACAGCACTATCATACTAGACCTGTAACTTTACTATACTCGACCTACTCCTAGCATTGTCGTACCAGACATGTTGCCTCACTGAACTAAAATCGCCTCTGGCCTTACCTTATGTGACCTGTAGTACTAAAATACTATATGTGTAGCATTACCATACTAGACCTGCCCATAGCATTATCATACTGTGCCTGTTGAAATATCACATTTAACCTGCAGCATTATCATACTAAACCTACTCCTAGCCGCATCTTACTAGCCGTGCTCCCTTCATTGTTTTATTAATCCTACTGCATTATCATACTAGACCTGGATCATTACCTTACTCATCCTGCTCCTGGCAATATCAGACTAGACTTGCATAATTTCCAAACTAGGCCTGTAGGATTACCAATCTAGACCTGAAGGATGATCCTAATAAACCTGCTCCTGGAAAATAGACCTACATCATTACCAAACTAGACTTGCAGCAATATTTTACTAGACTTCGTCATCACAGTAAACCTGCTCTTAGCATTTCCTAACTAGACCCGCTTCTAGACCCCACTAGACTTGCATTCTTACCCAACTAGACTGGCAGCACAACCATGCTAGGTCTGCAGCTTTATAATACTAGATCTGCATTTTTCATACTAGATCTGCCACATGGACACACTAGACCTACTTCACAGCACTATCCAACTAGATGTGTTTCATTATTAAACTACACTAGTTGGACTGATGTTTTTATCTTCTCATGGCGTTATCATGTTATCTTGCTAGACCTGCATCATTCCTGATCTTTCCTGCAGGTCTAGTATGATAATACTGTAGGTGTAGTATGACAGTGCTGAAGGTCAAACTAGACCTGCTTCTAACATGATCATAGTAGACCTGCTGCATTGTCAAACTAGACCTGCTCCTAACATTATCACAGCAGACCTGCTGCATTATCATACTAGACCTGCTTCTAACATGATCATAGTAGACCTGCTGCATTATCAAACTAGACCTGCTCCTAACATGATCATAGTAGACCTGCTGCATTGTCAAACTAGACCTGCTCCTAACATGATCATAGCAGACCTGCTACATTGTCAAACTAGACCTGCTTCTAACATTATCACAGCAGACCTGCTGCATTGTCAAACTAGACCTGCTCCTAACATGATAATAGTAGACCTGTTGCATTGTCAAACTAGACCTCACATCCAAACATCACTGGGAATAGGATGCTTAATCCCAACCTTTTAACAGTGGAATGGAACATCAGACTAAAGCAACATGGACAAAAATATATTTATTCCGCTTATTAATGTCCTTTTCTTTTCAGATGATGATGACTCCAAGAGTCAGGATAAGAATATGGGTGAGAGGTTAACAACATACCACCAATGAAGAGAACAGCAATGACCTTGTGTTTAAATCTGTCAATCTAAACAGATGACTCTGTGAGTGATTGGGGTCAGACGACAAACTGAAATGTCTGATGAATAGATCTTTAAAGTGAAATGACGAGCATGCATGTTTTAATTCTATCGGAATTGCTGGAATAACATGACAGGAATGGCTTTCAAAGACAAACATCTTAAGATGGACATAAACGTTAAATGGTATTTCATAAAAATCAAACAGCACATACTCTATGAAGTATAAAGTCAGTTTGTTGGTAAAACCAGTTGAAGCCTCGCTGCTCTCCTGGTGATATGGGTGTGCAGGTATGGAAGTAGACCTAATCTTCCCTCCAGCGGGCTGAATGAAGGGCTTTATAGATAAATCTCAGAAGACTCTCGTCTCCCCTGCAGGAGCTGCATCACAGATGAGCACTGCATCAAAAGGCCTGGGTAAGACGACACTAAGCCCCTCGCTGACAGGACGTCGGTCACTGCTTTATGCCAGAGCACATCTGATTGGTTTACACTGGAGCACATCTGATTTGGTTTACACCAGAGCACATCTGATTTGGTTTACACCAGAGCACATCTGATTGGTTTACACTGGAGCACATCTGATTTGGTTTACACTGGAGCACATCTGATTTGGTTTACACCGGAGCACATCTGATTTGGTTTACACCAGAGCGGATCTGATTTGGTTTACACCAGAGCGGATCTGATTTGGTTTACACCAGAGCGGATCTGATTGGTTTACACTGGAGCACATCTGATTTGGTTTACACCAGAGCACATCTGATTTGGTTTACACCAGAACAAAGGGGGTCCGTGTGTATGTCTGTGCTTGTGAGTATATGTGTTTGTATTTGTGGGGGTGTAAATGTGTGTGTGTAGAGGGGGAGGGGGGTAGTATGTTAATATGTAAAGTCCAAGGTTACTTAAAACTAAAAGCTGTTTCCTTCCAGGTATCAGTGCTCAGCCAGACACCTCCGCCCAGGGCCAAGCTCTTAATGGTATCTCTCTCAAGCATCCACCTGGAAACATGCATACCTTCACACCCAAACACCTGTACGCCACACACCTTCACACCTCTACACCACACACCTATACACTTATACACACAAACACGTAAACACCTGTACATCCACACACCTCTTCTCATCAGCTTAGTGTGTTTACTGGTGTTGCTGATTAGCAGAATGGGAAGCGAGGAACCACTTAAAGTGGTCCAGAGAGGAGCTCTCTCTCTGCTGGCTCTGAATGTGAGTCTAAACTGGGGCAACATGTATCAGCGTGCTTGAGGGAGACCTAATGATGCCTTCTCTGTCTCAGCTTCCAGCAGCACCTCCACGTCACAAGGGATCAACGGTAAGAAGGACACACCAACTATCTTTTAGTTCTTTCACTAAATACATATTTTCTTTGAATACATATACAATACACTGTACTGTACTACTGTACTAGTAGTAGTACACGCTCAGTGTCTTGTTCATGTGCGCTCCTGAGTCATGAGTCATGAGTCTGACTCTCACTCTTCAGGAGGGGTGGAGGAGTCTCCTGCTGGTGACGGAGGTCTCCATGAGGCATCCTTTTTATCCCAAGGTAAAGCTTCAGCTAGATCCACTCATCCATCCACCCACCTCCTTCTCTTCCTCTCATCTTCCCCTCCTCTTCACCTCCTCCTGCTCCTCCTCTCCTCCTCACACACACGTGTTTGTGTGATTTCAGAGTCCGTCGGTGCACCGGGACAGCCAGGGTCCTCCTTGGACTCCATCTCCGGTACCAGTTCTGTTCCACGACACCACGACACTCAGCGGTCTATGTGCTCCACTGATCCCTGATCTGTTGTTATGTAGTCCAAACCTCTTTGTACATTTGACTCAAATCCAGATTACTTTACACCACCTTGTTCACATGTGACAGCATAGATCATCTTCTGACCCTAACCCTCTAACCCAGCATACTATAGCCTAACCAAATCCCTCCACAATCAGGTGTGCTGCATTCTATGCAGACACCAGAGGGCAGCATCCGTAGAGACTGGGATGAACTCGCTCTCCTGCTTATACTTGTTATGCTTTGTGGAACTGTTGTGAGGTTGTGTGTCATGATATCATCAGTAGGTGCTGAGGGACAGGGCAGCTCTTCACCTCAGTTGCAGGCTCCAGGTAAGAGCCACACCTTTAGATACAAATCTAGAACCTAAACCAGTAGGACCCAGTAGGACATGGTGTTAGTGTGTCTATCTTACTGCTACATGGCTCAGAGTCTGTTTCTGATGGCGGGTCTGATCCTACGTGACTGTTTCCTCAGGAACAGAGGAGGAACACGCAGACACCACATCTCACGGTACGACAACCACGGAACTCCAAACCCACCCCTCATTCACCCCTGACACACATCCAACCCTTAGCCATCTCAAACCCAACCTACCCACCCACTGTTGCTAAACACTGGACACTGTAAGCCAAATACACAATTCCCCTTTCAAGGTACCTGAGTCATGTGTACTGGAATTATGACATATGTGTACAATGCATGTTGGTTTAACAGGTTAAACAGTCATTGTCAGTTGGCAGAAATAGAGTTGGGTCAAGAGGGTGATTTTATGTGAGATTATTGATACAAGGTAGATTAGTTAAGTCAAGTCAAGAGGGGGTCACTTGGAGACGTGAAGTCTGGGAGGCTTAAGGTATTTATGACCTGAGAGGGACATTCTTCAAGGGTCAATGGAGCCATCCAGTAGAGTGCTTTTGAAGCAGCTGTTTGACCTTTTGGATATAGAGGCTGTTTGTAGTTTACAGTCCAGTGTGGAGCGGTCCTGACTGCTATACTCTATCCAAGTGATAAGATGCCTCCAGTACGAGGGATCTTATCAGTAGAACATCAGAATCACGACTGTATGGCCATAGGAGAATCTGTATGGCCATAGGAGAATCTGTATGGCCATAGGAGAATCTGTATGGCCATAGGAGAATCTGACTGACGTATGTTGATTGATTGTTTGGAAATGACCAGTTGTGACCAGTCAATATACTTGCTATTTCTCATCACTCGGTCGAACATCTTGCAGTAACACGTGTTCTCCTGTACGACCGAGCACACGGAGGGCTCTGTGGCGTGCTTTAATATTTGAATAAAGAATTGGTAGTAATCCGCCAATCACAACAGTCTAGGTGTACGTTGTCTTCAGAAAAAAATCCTTCCTTCAATTGTACAAATTACGAACGCTTTTCTGCTGTTCCTTCAGGTTCAGACGCACCTGAGATGGAGTACAACGGTAACCCTGCAGACAACAAACACCTCCACATTTTGTAATCACTCAAGTTGCTAAAATGTATTGAATTCCAACACCATACTACCCTGTTTGTGAGCTTTTGGTCATATGTGACTCGTGATCTAGCGTCCATCCCTTATCAATGACTCCTTAGTAACAACCAATGGGTCTCACGGGACGACTGTCTTTCTCAGGTAATGGTCACAAGTTGCTGAATGGAGTCCCTGAGTACGGCCATGCAGGTGAGCTAAGAGGAAGCAGGATGTGGCAGGAGCGAGGATGAGGACACGGGGCTGGGGGGGGGAAGGAGGAGGCAGAAGCTTAGGGGAAGATGGACGAGGCGGAGAGGAGGGCAGAAAAAAAGGGACAAGAGGATGGAGAGAGTAGGAGGGCATGAGGAGAGGAAGACCAGAGAAGGAAGAGAGGGCCGGAAGGAGGGGAGGAGGAAGATGGATAGGGAGGAGGAGGAGAGGAGGAAGGAAGAAAAGGATGATAGTGGTAGGAAGAGGGTAGGAGAAAGCGACGACAGATGGAAGAGAGGAGGAGAGGATGAGGGCAGAGGAAGGAAACTTAACCTCAGGCCGTGATCAGGGATCCTGCAGTGTTACTTAAGTCCAACTGTTTGTGTCTCAGCTTTAGGCACGGACCCATTCACTGATGGAACCGCTCACACAGACTCCGCAGCAGGTAGATCTAGTCTCATATGAGAGAATAAATGATCAAGATCTCAAATGACAGCTTGAGACAAACTGCTTCATATATCTTAGTGATGGAGTCTAACACCGCAGATTTAAAGGTTACAGGTTCATATTCCTGTTGCTTGAAAGCTAAATGAAATCACGCCTTGAAACATCCAAACGTTTTGCGTGTGTTCTTTTCTCCAGGTGCTCTCGAGCCGTTTGGTACTGATTCTCACCTGGACTATACAGGTGAGTGTCCAGGTGAGGGTGCTATTGTTTTTCCAGTTCACGTATGATCAGTTCTGTGTCCATGATCACGTCACTCAGCTCATGTTCCTCTGCAGGCATCATAGACGAATCCAGACATGACTTCCTCATTGGGTTGATGGGTGAGTTCATGTGAATGTGTCTTCTGCTGGCACGGTGTGGTCATGGTTGTGTGTATGACTGTGCTTATGGTTGTGGTCATGGCTGTGTTTGCAGGTGGGGTTGATCCCTTCAGTCCAGACATTCACATTGACACAGGTAAGGTCACTCGAAGAGGATGAGATTCATGAACACTCATGTACAGTCATCAGTGCTAGTGTTCGCTACCACCCTTCCACAATCAGAACCAATAACTGATTAATGATTCCTGTGATCGGTTGAAACTGTTTTGAAGTGAGCTCTGTTAAGATATAAATGTCTAATGCTCCTCACTCTGCCAGCAGAACACACAGGAATGTTATCACACTTTGATTCTACAGGTAAACTTAACCCCAACACCTAACCCCAGCCTCTACCCCAACACCTAACCCCAACACCTAACCCCAGCCTCTACCCCCAACACCCAACCCCTAGCCCCAGCCTCTACCATCAACACCTAACCCTAGCCTCTACCCCCAACACCTAACCCCAACACCTAACCCCAGCCTCTACCCCTAACACCTAACCCCAGCCTCTACCCCTAACACCTAACCCCAACACCCAACCCCTAACCCCAGCCTCTACCCCCAACACCTAACCCCAGCCTCTACCCCCAACACCTAACCCCAACACCCAACCCCTAACCCCAGCCTCTACCACCACAGCCAGCCTCTACCACCACAGCCAGCCTTAACCCCAGCCTCTACCCCCAACACCTAACCCCAGCCTCTACCCCCAACACCTAACCCCAACACCTAACCCCAGTCTCTACCCCCAACACCTAACCCCAACGCCTAACCCCAACACCTAGCCGCAATGCTTAACCCCGGCCTCTACCCCCAACACCTAACCCCAGCCTCTACCCCAGCCTGTAGCCTCCAGCCCCTAACCCACAGCCCCTAGCCTGTAGCCTCCAGCCCCTAGCCTAATTCTCTCACCCCCTAACCCCTACCCCTGACACAGTTCTTAGTCCATGATGCAGTTGTGCGATGTTCAAATCCCATCAAACCATGTTGATATCTTCCCTATCTCTCCCCTCTAGGTGTGGGTCTGGACCCTGAGACAGATCTGCCTATGCTGTCCAGTAGCAGCCCATATCCAGATGCCCATCCAGGTACTGTTATGCTGCCCCATGAAGGATCTGGTGTTCTAGCTCACTAATGACCAGGTGCCAGTTTTCCTGACAGGTACCAGTAATCCCACCTGTTATCATGTCTGATACCAGTTATCCTACCAGGTAGCAGTTATACTATTATGTACTGGTCATCCTACCAACATAATATTATTACATTAAACTGAAATATTGGGGTTATGTTTTCTCTGACTTAGTATACTGTATATAAAGAGTTCCCTGGAGTACATACAAACACATGATGTTGGTAAATATAAACATAAAAATCAGTTTTTGCTAAATGACCCCTCTAATCATTTGTAACCTAAAGTTCTAACATCATTTTTTATTTAATCTGTTATCATTAGACAGTATTTGCATGTTATTTAAGTAATTCTCATGAATAATAAGGGGAACGGTGTGACAAACTTTAACTGAATTAAAAGCATGGGACATGCGTGCCAAATTTCGAGTTAACTGCGATTTATATGGGGAATCCTGTATTGGATGTGCATACACACTGTGTCATTAATCAGAACAAACGTTCAGTTTTGTCTGTACGCCACTTCTGCCATTAATCCTCCCCAAGTTTTCTAAATGTGACCACTGCTCATCTCACAGGAGACCACCTGGACCTTCCAGACCAATCAGGACCTGACCACTCTTCTCCAGGGTCGTCGCTTGACCATGCTATCTCAGGCCCAGATGACCTTCCTGCAGTAGACACAGGTCAGTGGGACCTGGCATGAAAGCTTACCTTTATAGCTTCAGTGGTGTTCTGGAAACAGCAACACATGCTTGTTGAGGTCAAAGTAGATTCATAGACATCTAGACCAGGTGTTTGAAGTCAGGGTTGGATGGATGAGGTTGAGGCAGGATAGTTAGGACATGAGTGCACGAGCAAAGACTGCAGACTACAGGCTTTTGGCTCTGTATGTTACTGAAGTTATGGAAATTGTATTGTCATCGTGTATTTCTTCAGGGATGGGAGATTACGTTGGCCACATCGATGCTCCAGGTAAGTCTAAAAACGTCAAAGTATCTGGCGTCTGGCAAACTCTACCGTCAAATATTCATAGCCAGGACGTTTATAACAACCTCACCCTCAGTTTTGGTCTACAGACACAGTATCTGTGATGTCACTTCCGGATCGTTTACACATAGATTACTCCGGTAAGATCACGCACGCATGTAGGATACCACATCAAACATCACAACAGTTCCTCCACAGGGCAGCAGTTATTAACACATTCCCCTGTCCGTCCAGAGGGAGGGATTGATGTCTCCAGCACAGACGCAGCTGACTCTAACGGTAAGGTAGGAGTTAAGTGGGGGCCAAACATCTCATGCTGTTACATCTAATACTTGCATTGAAACAGGTGGATCAATATAAATGGCATGTTTTCACGGGTATACATGTATGTTGCAGGGAATGGCAGACAGAGTCTGGTTATAGATACCCATGCAGGTACGGAACATACCACGTTGGTGACAGCACTGCCAGGTATCCCACATTAGCAACAGCACTGTAGCATTATATCCTTCCTCAGTGACAGTTCTATGTGGAAATATTGCTTGTGTCTGGCTTCCAGGAGACCACCACATTGATGATCACATCCCAGGAACCATCGCAGGTAGGAATGGATCTCCAATATCTCTAGGCTAGATCTCTAGACAGGATCTCTTGACAAAGTCTCTAGATATTTACACTGGGGCTCCAGGACAGAACACCAGATTATCCACAAGCACCAGAGGCTTGGTACATTATCATATATGTTTTCTAGTGATAATAGTAGTTAATAAAGGAATATATTCATTGAATGGCGCCACACTTTCCAGTGTACGCTGTCAAAACTGTCTTGGTCTTCTCTGCTGCAACTACTCTGTCGTAACTGTTGATGTTGGCTAACTCCCGTTTCTTCACATGATTAGCCACCGTCCTAGTAAATGGTGCGGATGATGCTCACGCCTCCACACCTGCACCAGGTACAGGCCTCTTCTCCTCTTCCACACCTATATGAGTCACAACCTTAACCCCTTTCCAGCATCACCATATCACTAAGCATCTAAACCTTTTGGGGGGTCAAACAGTCACAGAGTTTGCTTCATCTTTGGTTTTACACTCTCTGTCTTTGTTTTGTCTCTTCCCTTTATTCCTACTGCCTCCCTCCCCCTTCCCTGTTTAGTGCTGGGTGATGTCTACAGTACTAGTACCCCAGATGCTCAGTCTCCTGCCCCCCCCAAACACCACGACCCCTTCTTCGTCCTCCATCTCCCATCTGACATCCTTCTATATGTTCTACCAATCTACCATGTCCAGTATTTGTCCCAGGGCCTGATGATGTTGCAGTGACCAGTGGATTTATAAACTCTACAGGTCAGTCAGGTCTTGTCAAGACAGTCAAGTCTGTTCCCTCTTTTGTCACACACTCCCACAGGTTGAATTGTACATTTGCTTGTGTATCTGTTCAGTCATTTTTGTTTTTCATCTCCACAGAATCTGGGTTTGGACTAGGACATGATGTCACAGGTACACCTGCTAATAAAGAGAGTCTTGCTATGATTATGATAATGACTGTGAGATTAACCATACTAATGACTGGGATTGTGACTTATTTGATGGGCAGTGTAATGATCACAATTAAATGTGATGGGTGATGGGTCTGTGAGGCTGTGATCATGTGTAATAATGACTCTGATGGGGCTGTGAAAATGACAGTGATATAGAAGGATGATGTCTGGGAATATACTGTGATAGTAACAGTAAGGGGCTGTGATAATGACTGTGATGGTGCTGTGACAAAATAGCTGATGTTGACTAAAAATGAGACATACATTGTGTGACTTGTAGGAGCTGGAGATTTTCACATTGTTGTTGACCACACAGAGCCATCAGGTGAGTAGAACATGTGGCCCTCTATTTATACATTATCACAACCATGTAAATACATTATCTTAACATTACTGTGTTGCGATGGTCTGTGATGTCACAGTTACAGGGGTTCCAAGCAACACTTTCCCCCAGACTGATGCTCTAGGCACTCACACGGCAACAGACACGGCAACAGACACGGCAACAGACATGGCAACAGACAGGACAACAGACACAACAGACATGGCGACAGACAAAGGTGCTAACTACAGACCCTGTTCTGTTCATCGCTGACCCTAACTGTGGTCTGTTCGCTACTGACGAGCTCATCCACAGCTCTCTGAGAGTACCTCTCTGTTCTGTGTTGCAGGAACAGCGACTCCACAAGCAGCCCAAGGTTCCAGTGAGTCTCCTCCAGAACAGGCCCACCGTTACAGAGTGCAGTTTGTGTCAGGACAGTCTGTGTGGCATTACCATGTTGTCCTGTTTGTGATGGGGTTTGGAAGGGGTCAAGACGTGTGTGTCTGTTTCTCTGTACATGTGTATGTGTTAACATCATGTGTCTGTTTCTCTCAGGTCAGCCTGCTGGAACAGAACAGTCACAGCTGGCTGGTAAGCTTCATGAGAGTCCTAGTTAGTCAACAATAAACACCCACATGTGCACTCACAGCCACGCCTTCACACACCCACAAGATGGCTCCGGGAAAGGGCTTGTGCAACTGTAGGTGGTTCCTCAGGGAACAAGGGTGGTTCCTCAGGAAACAGAGGTGGTTCTTCAGGGAACAGAGGTAGTCCCTCAGGGAACAGATGCTCAAGGGTTCTTCTCTTCTCTCGGTTTTGTTTGTTCTCTCCAGTTCCAGCAGCTGAACAGTACAACACATCTGGTCAGGGTCCTGAAGGTAGGCGTCTTCAGCTACACAACGCTACATACAGTCCTGCAACACACCAAGGCCTCTTACACTGTTACATACCCAGCCCTGCTACGGTTACATATACAGTCCTGTTATACACACACAGTCGTGTTACACGGTTCCATATTCAGTCCTGCCATACACAAAATCCTGCTACATGTTGTACACGATTATCTACTATATACAGGAACGTGTGCAATGTCTGAGTTAAGATGAGGTCAGCTGTCCAAACAGGAAGTCTAGTAGGTTTCATACAGGAAATTCAGAATGTTTTAATGTGGAACATTCAGTAGCTTGTGATTGATGTGTTTAGTGAAAGCAGCTCTAGGGAGTCCTTATTCTGCTTCAGCAGAAATGCAGTTCCTCTGGTGACCTGGCAGTCAGAAAGGGTTTTCCAGGCAGGATGTTAGAACTGTGCACTTCGGATTCTTGATGTTTCTCAGCATGCGCATGTATTGTGCTTTGAAGTTTCTACCAAATGAGTGAAATGTGCCAAAGTCCCACCTGTGTAGACGTCTAGCTCTACCTATGACCTGAGCCTCCTTGAGTTCTCTGATATTTGTCTGATGATCCTGAAGGTGCAGAAAATGTGGAACTGGAGGATACCTGCTGACTTCCACATGAAGCCCAGGGTCCACTTCCTGCGTTATCGTTTCCAATGCACGGACCAATCGGCACAGCAGCCTCCCACTGATCCCGCCCACCAGCAATAGTCCTCTGTGTCTGTGTGTTTGTTTGAACTATTTAAACTTAAAGATGACACTGTAAATTCACTACCTACACTCTTGTTAATAACTCCCTTTCTATGTCCCTGCGCTAGAGAACAATGTGAGAAACTTGCACCAAATGAAAGGATTTTTCCCTTCCTCTAAAAACTGTTGTACAAAACTCCAAAATTGAATTCATCTTTGTGGTTTGTTATATTCCAAGTACTGTATTTCCATATTTAGAGAATGTGAGAAATATGCAACTTCGGTGTCAGAATTGTACATTTCTAAATGTATGTCAGCGTAAACATTAAAAGTAACGTCTATTTTGAACATCAAACTCTTTCTTGCTCCGTCTTCTTGCATCTCTTCTCAGTTTAATGACGGCTATGAATTTAACCCTCCTGCTCTCTTCGCATTCTGCAACTCCTCCTGTTCTAAAGGTCAAAAAGACCCAATTGTCAAGTTTCAAATAAAGCAAGTTCATTCCATTTTTAGCCTGCACCCTTTTGGGCACTAAAATGTGCAGCCATGCTGCAGATGAATCAGAAAGATGTCAGAGTTCAATCAAGCACATACAATCTAAATGTCACAATGTGGGTGTGCATGCATGTGCATTAAACATTGTTTTGGGTCATTCTGGCCCCCAAAGACACAGGATTAAAAAAAAAACTCAGGACGATTGACTTAGATTTCCTGTGTCTGCTCAACGCTTAACAAAAGACACAGGCCAGTGGTTTTATTTCAAAACAGTCATGTTTATTTGAAACATACCCCTCACAAAATATTGTTCTCATGCGCAGTTAGCAAATCTCAGGTTATGCCAGTCATTGGTTATGGTCAAAGTACCCAACTGTCCATTTTGGTACACACAGACTTACCATATCCCTGTCTGCCACTGTAACTAGATGTGATCAACCACCCCACTGAGGGACTAGGGATATGGACAAATGATCTGGACCACAGCTATGTACTAGGACTACAGGATATGGACTATGGTTATGGACTAGGGATGTGGAGTAGGGTAGTGGACTAGGCCGGGTGACTGAGACAGACCAAACAGAAGGTGGAGGAGGGTGGATACCATTCTCTGGAACTGTTGAAAAATTGAAACTGACAGAAGGCAGGTAGATCTACATGACTATGATCTTTCTACTGACAATAGGTGGAATACTCTGGAAGAAATTAATATTACTCACAAATCAATACTCTGTATAAGTGTACGCTATTCATATTATTACAAAATAAATATTCTGATGGTCAAGCAGAACTGTGTCACCATGAACACCTGTGAGCAATGACAGCGAAAGACCCAACAGATCCCACAGAGACCCAGTGGATCCCAGAGAGACTTCATGGATCCCATGGAGACCCAGTAAATCCCAGAGAGATATGGAAAACGCAACCATGAAACAATTCTGAACCCACAGTGAATCTAACATGCAGCACAAAGAATATAGAATGTTGTAAAACGACTCTTTCTAAAGAACTGAATAACCCTTACAAGCAGGACAGACAATAGGAAAGAGGATCATTTTGATAGAAAGAGAGGAAACAAAATCAAAAGGATCTGTCGATTAAAAAGAAAAGGAAAAGTTCTGTAGTCTAAATCTGTAGTCTATCCTGCCATGGTGCTCGGTGAACCACGCATTGAACTGGACACAGTCTGGGCATTGTGGGTAAAGACTGCATCAGGCCAGTGGCATTGTGGGTAGACATTAAGGCCAGGCGCACTGTGGGTAAATACTGCATCAGGCCAGTGGCATTGTGGGTACAGACATTCAGGCCAGGAGCATTGTGGGTAAAGACTGCATCAGGCCAGTGGCATTGTGGATAGAGACTGTACGGATTTAAACCATCTGACTGCAATTCTGCTCAAGAACTTGAGGACATTTCCTTGGTTGGACAAAGCTGTATAAAACAGAGACATCCCTATATAAAAGCAGGGCAGCGAGAGTCTCTGGGCGACAGGACGCAGACGAGCTTCTAGGAGAGTCCAGGCTGCGGGGGTGAGGGCGTTTGGAACTCGGAGGAGAGCAGGGAGAAGGTGGGGTCGTCCCCCTGGTCGGGGACGTAGTAGGAGTCTCCCTCCAGCTGCAGCAGAGACGGCAGGTCACCCACACTGGTCTCTGGCTCCGGCTCGCCAGGCTCCGGCAGTGCCAATGGCGAGGCTGTGTACTGCACTAGCTGCTTTCCTGCACACACATGCAGTGATGCAGCCTCCGATCTCACAAGGTCACAGGCGTGACTGGGCACATGCATGTGGCACGTTTGCTTATGTGTAGCGGGGCATATGGTTTGTGTGGCATGTATATGTGGGTGGTGTGTGCGAAGGGAGGTGTGTGGCAATTGCGAAGGTGCATGTGGTGTGTAGGGGAAGGTGTCTGGGCACTAACCTGAGTCCTCGCTAGGCTCCCCCACCCTGGGGGGCTCAGGTGACAGGAGGTCCTGAATCTGAAAACACACAAGTGGGACTGTGTTACACACACAGGGCTAGGTAGCATTAGCTAGGCAGCTAAGTTAGTAGGTGTGCTAAAGGGCTAGGCAAGGTTAGCTGTAAGGCTAGGCAGGGTTATCTAGAAAGCTAGACAGGGTTTGCAGGTGTGCTAAAGAGCTAGATAGGGTTAGATAGAGGGCTTGGCTAGGCAAGGCAAGCTAGCTAAAGGGTCAGGTAGTGTTTGCTGAGAGGACTAACTCACACTATCCAGGCTTGTGTCCAGGTCAAAGTCACTGTTGGGCAATGGCGAGCTGAAAAACTGAGACACACACCATCAACAAAACATTACATTGACATTCATACACTAAGTTGAAGATTTACATTAGAATTGTCATGATAGTAAATGAAGAACTGCATGAAGATCACAAGTTCAATGAGACAAACACTCAAACACACAGCTAACATCTCTACCCCCCCGCCCCACCCAGGACAGCTAACGCCCCACCCAGGACAGCTCACCCCCAACCCAGGACAGCTCACGCCCACCCAGGACAGCTCACGCCCACCCAGGACAGCTCACGCCCACCCAGGACAGCTCACGCCCACCCAGGACAGCTAACATCCAACCCAGGACAGCTAACATCCAACCCAGGACAGCTAACATCCAACCCAGGACAGCTAACATCCAACCCAGGACAGCACCCCACACACTAAGTAAGGTGAGACGTTACTTCAAACAGAGGGGAGGATTCAAAGTTGATGTTCTGGGCATTGAGGATGGTCTGGAGGTTCTCCAAGCCGTTGTCGATGCTGTCCAGGTGGTCGGTAAGCTCTAACCTGGAGGAACAAACAGATGGGGATTACACTTGGGGGGGTGGGGGGTAGACCCACCTCTGGGAGGTTAGACCTGGAGGGATGGGGGGGTCATACCTGAGGGGGAGTGCGTTTATGGATGCCTCTGGCGTTTAGGATTAGATAGCAACCACGATCAATCACGCTAACACCTCTCGTTACAAAGCAGCGTTTGCTGTGTTGAGCATAACCGCATCGGTTCGCACCAAATTACGGAACCAGTAAGTTCCCCTCCCCCCAACAGGTAACCTACAAAACAAAGCAACATCCAAGTTTGGCCTGATGCCAGTTCGTCCGTGTCTATTGCGAGCTTCTACTACGATAATAGTCGGGCTGTCGAGCTTGTACAGTGACTCGTGTCTAGGGTAGGGTGGTGTTTTGACCACGAGTGTTTAGTATTTGCGGACCAGCCTGACAATGCTAACCCAGATGCTGCCTGATGCTGTTGAAGACGAGTTGGAGGTTAGGTGTGATGAGGAGGGAAACATCTGACATCTGGCCAGAACTGAAACATAGAAGAACAACAACTAGACAGTGGACACTAAGCACAGCTAGTACACACACCCTGCCCCTGAGCAAACCAGACCCCACTACCTAGAACGAGACAGAATAGACACGGTTCCACCTAGATCGAGACAGAATAGACACTGCTGTTCCAGCTAGAACTGAGCAGGGGGAAACAAATCTGATTGACTCTATTTCCACTCGGTAAGTACTGTAACCTCGTCAGTTCAAACACGAGAAGCGAAAACGCCTTCGCTCTTAGATCCCTGGATTCACAACCCTTGCACTATCTTCCTTCCTGAGTATACCCTAGACCATCTGCGACCAAACCAGTCTAATGCCTGCCGCTTGCGAGATCCCTTGATGCCCTGATCTCCTGTTACCCCCAGTAATCTTCTAAAGGGTGAGACCCTAGTAACCCTCAACCCACTGAACCCCATTAACCCTTATACCCAACCTACATGACGAAACCCCCTGATCGATCCCTCTGACAGCGCGCTGTAATCCGCTAAGGCACCAGCTGAGCCACGCTGGACAATCCCCTCCCCCCTGCCCTCAAGAATGGAGTTATGCAGCCTGTAACCTCTAACCCTAACCCTACCCCTAACACCCGTAACCCTACACCCTAACCCTAAACCCTAAACCCCTAACCCCTAAGAGGGCTTGGCTAGGCAAGGCAAGCTAGCTAAAGGGTCAGGTAGTGTTTGCTGAGAGGACTAACTCACACTATCCAGGCTTGTGTCCAGGTCAAAGTCACTGTTGGGCAATGGCGAGCTGAAAAACTGAGACACACACCATCAACAAAACATTACATTGACATTCATACACTAAGTTGAAGATTTACATTAGAATTGTCATGATAGTAAATGAAGAACTGCATGAAGATCACAAGTTCAATGAGACAAACACTCAAACACACAGCTAACATCTCTACCCCCCCGCCCCACCCAGGACAGCTCACGCCCCACCCAGGACAGCTCACCCCCAACCCAGGACAGCTCACGCCCAACCCAGGACAGCTCACGCCCACCCAGGACAGCTCACGCCCACCCAGGACAGCTCACGCCCACCCAGGACAGCTAACATCAAACCCAGGACAGCTAACATCCAACCCAGGACAGCACCCCACACACTAAGTAAGGTGAGACGTTACTTCAAACAGAGGGGAGGATTCAAAGTTGATGTTCTGGGCATTGAGGATGGTCTGGAGGTTCTCCAAGCCGTTGTCGATGCTGTCCAGGTGGTCGGTAAGCTCTAACCTGGAGGAACAAACAGATGGGGATTACACTTGGGGGGGTGGGGGGTAGACCTGGGAGATTACACCTCTGGGAGGTTAGACCTGGAGGGATGGGGGGGTCATACCTGAGGGGGAGGGGGGGGTATGGAGGTTTAGGATTAGAAGCAACACACATCCGCCTCTGTTTACAAAGCACGTTTGCTGTGGTTGGCAATAACCGCTGTCGCAACGCAAATACGGAACAGTAGTTCCCCTCCCCCCAAACAAGGTTAACCTACAAACAAGCGAACATCCTAAGTGTTGGCTGATGCCAGTGTTGCGGCTTCAGGGCTTACAGTAATAGTGGGGCTGTCACTGTAAGGTGTCTAAGGTGTGGTGTGTTTGACACAGTGTTTAGGATGTGGCGGGCCAGCTGACATGCTAACCCCAGATGCTGCCTGAGCTGTGAAGACGAAGTGGAGGAGGGGCTGGGGATGAGGAGGGAAACATCTGACATCTGGCCAGAACTGAAACATAGAAGAACAACAACTAGACAGTGGACACTAAGCACAGCTAGTACACACACCCTGCCCCTGAGCAAACCAGACCCCACTACCTAGATCGAGACAGAATAGACACGGTTCCACCTAGATCGAGACAGAATAGACACTGCTGTTCCAGCTAGAACTGAGCAGGGGGAAACAAATCTGATTGAAACTCAGGTTCATTGGTTGTATTGTAACTGAGGTTCAAGAAGCAACCTAGTTGGCTTGTCCCTGGATTCACACCTGCCTGTGTCCATCTGGGTGCTATTGGCCAAGTATGCCTGTGTGTGTAGTTGGTGCAGGGTTAAAGGGGGTAGGACGCTCACTTGTCAATACAGACGACACTTCGACACGTCTGATCTGTGACAGCGGGGTTAGGGGCAGGGCCGGGCTCGCTCTCCTGCAGGATGGAGTTGATGAGGGTGGTGGGGGAAAGGGGCGTGTCTGCTGGAATCCCTGCCTGGGCGGGGCAAATTTCCTCCTCCCCAGGGCTGGATGGCTCCTCCTTGACAAGCACCCGCGGGCTCCTCGAACTGAACGCATAACAACCAGGTTCAACCAGAGATGGCAACCATAAAGATAACAACTAGGGGGTTTACAGGAATGACAACCAGAGTTATATAGGGATAACGGCCAGGGTTATATAGCGTAAACAGATATAACAACCAGGGTTATATAGAGATAACCAGGGTTATATAGCGTAAACAGAGATAACAAACAGGGTTATATAGAGATAACCAGGTATAAAAACCAGGGATATTCTGAGCAACTGACTGTTAATTGTACATGTTGGCTCTCCTTTATCATGAGCACACTGACCCTGCACATAGCCTTGCCTTACTTCTGTAGTGCCGAAGCAGACTTGGATTCTGATTCGCACTGCTCCTTCTGATTGACTGTATTATTGCCCTTTGCTGCATTTGGCCATTTTAGCCTGTCTTTCTCGCACACCTGTAATCTCGCCATCATTTTCGCATTGTCTGTATTTGGATTTTGTACTGTTTTGGGATTTCATTTAATCCCTACCTCCTTTTGTATTTTGTGCCCTTTGCTTTTGTGTAACTGTATGCTGTCTTTCACATTTGTGCTTTGTGTTGGCATGGTCGCTGTTGTAAAAGACAATATGTTCTCAAATCAGCTCATCTGGTTAAATAAAAAAAAAGGACAAATACATATGAAGGGATAACAAGAAGGGCTATATGAGGATAACCAGAAACGCTACACCAGAGTTGGTTAACACAGTAGGGATAACACAGGTATTACCACACAGGTGGCCATGGAACTGACCTGTCATCCAACCAATCATTGTTGACTTCCACAGGACTGGGCGTGGCCTGGTCAGTGATGTCAGAGATGATGGGGCCGGACTTTACAGGAGATTCTGCCTGGAACAGGTTCACAGCGCTGAAAGCGCTGCCAGGCGCCTGCACACACACACACACACACGCTCATGTTATTGGCCATTATCTAAACAGACAAAAATAGATTGTGCAGTATGATGCTACCCTCCAGGACTCAGGAGAATACCATGCTATGCAAAGTTATGTGCAAGGACTCACTCAGAATCCTATGCTAAGATGTGATAGGCTAGACTCCAAGACTGAGAGACTACCATGCTAAGATATGATAGGCTAGACTCCAGGACTGAAAGACTACCATACTACGCTAAGATAAGATAAGACTCCAGGACTCACAGAGATGACTGGGGAGGCCTGCAGGGGCTCCAGAGAGTACTGCCGGCTGAACTTGGGCAAGGAGTGGGTGGAGCTGCTGTCGTTCAGCATCAGCGGTCTGCAGAGGGAACAGGGGGTCACATGACCGTGTCAGCAGGCCCAGGCATCATAACCTCACAGTCTCCGACGCCTAACCCTCCTCCTCTCAACAATGTCATTTTAAACGTTTCCCCACTGCAACTCTAGTCAAGGGGACTTTCCACATACCTGGGATACTTTGCTTTGGATAAATGCTAAATAATAAAGATGCTAATGTCACTTACATCTTCCTCTTCATCCCCAGAACTCTGTTGGACTGGACCAATGTCACCAGGAACTGGATCAGCTATAGACACGGTGGGACGGGACGAGACGGTTAGGGTGAGACAGGCTCACAGAGTAAGAGGGTTAGACAGGCTCATAGAGTAAGAGGGTGAGACAGTCTCACATGTGGAGTATGTGCTTGTCTTTGTGTGCGTTTCTACGTGAGGGATGTGTATATATTGTGGCAACCCTGGAGCTCAGGGTCATGTGATCTCAGGTTCCTGCTCCCCTGTCGGCTAAGTCTCTCTCACGGCGCCTAGACATCCACCAGTGAGAGGGGGCCTGGCAGTGGAGTATTTTTAGTTTAGTTTGGTCATATGAGGTCAAAGCTCCCTGGTTACCACAATATGTGTGTGTAGGTTGTGTGTGTGTGTGTGTGTAGGTTGTGTGTGTGTGTGTGTTTACCTTGTTGACAACTTTCTGCTGCTGGGTGTGTTTCTGTCTCAGACTGGCCACTTCCCTCCACAGGGCTTCGTTCTCACTGTGCACACACATTTGGTAAACACATTTTAAACATGCATAAGTGTGTACGGCATGCAAGTTATTTTATGCTATTTATTTTCTGCATGCATAAGTGTGTGTGTGTGTAGGTAACATCCCAGTAGGATGAGTGTTTTTCTGCTCCCTTGGCCAGAATAACATAGTTCATGAACACGTATGTGTGTGTGTGTGTGTGTGTATCACCCCCCCTCACTTTTTCATGGCGATGATCTTGGAGTCTATGTTTTCCTGCTTGCCCCTCATGTGCTGCACATCAGTCAGGATCTTGGACACATCGTCCGGACTGATTTTCAGGTCCTCTTGCTTCAGACCAGACACCTGGAAGACCACAGAGCACGTTTAGCAGGAACTAAGTAGGAACCTTTAGAGCACACACAGATTCTGAAAGTGCAGTCAAGCCCTGCTTGTCAAAGATTCTGGCCAGGCCAGATTATACATTCAGATTAACTGATCCTCGAGGACTTAATCCCCAGATGGTAGACCATGCTAGCTCCAGATTAGCTATCAAGTCATGATGTCCCCTCAGACACAGAGCGAGGATAGGAAGAGAATCTCAATAGGAGAGCACAGCAACACACAAAGAACATACAGAAGAGAGACCGGACAGACAGAGACAGAAAGAGAGAGAGAGAGAGAAACAAACAAACAGAAGAGAGACAGGAACTCAAACCAAGGGGAGAGAGAGAGAGAGACAGAGAGAGAAAGACAGAGAGAGAAAGACAGAAAAAGACAGAGAAACAGAGAGAGAGAGAGAAAGACAGACATTGAGAGAGAGAGGAACAAACAGAAGACTGCAAAACAGAGGAAGCGAGAGAGGCAGAAAAGAAGCGTATCAAAAACAGGTGACTGTACATTTGTGACTTTGCGCTTGATGTTCTCCAGCAGGTGCTCCTGTCCTCGGAGGAAGTCAGGGTGCTGGAACTCTGTGTCGTCCCTCTCCGGCTTGAGCAGGCCGCCGTGCTCAATGTGCACCACCTTCCGAAACCCGTCTGGACAGAGACACACGAGGGGGGAGGGGGGGGGGGCACCTGGGGTTTACAATCCGACCCTCCTCTACGATTACAACCGTATGTTAAGCAACCGCTTTTGTTCAAAGAGACTTGAAGTATGATGCAAAACCCCTGTGATTCCTTGCTTTGTATTCCCGTGCTCTAGGGTTACATAACAATCGCATGAACACGGAAATATTACTTTAAAAAACACAACATTGAATTACACTACAAACTTCAATTCCATGAGGGGTGTGTGTATGCCCCTGTGTTCCTGAGCTACTGCAGGGGCGAGCAGTGCGATGGCTGTTTGGTATAGGACGTTACTGTACACGTCAGAGGTATCCTATACGTCTGAAATGTTCCTCTGGAGGACAGATCAACGTTGCCACAATTTGGTACTTTCCTACTGTCTGTACATGGGAATAAACATGGTTGTTACCGATGCGATTATATGAGGACTTGAAGGAGACCATGTTATCGCTGATGTTTTTATCACTTGAGACAAAGAGACCACGGAATTAAAACGGAAAACTAGTATCTGATTGCGTCTGAAAAGACAGGGTTTTCAATAAAGACTACATAAGTCTTTTTACTTCAGGGATACAATACTTTTGTAGTTTATTACACGCTCACAGAAATCAACAACCAAAGAGACCCCTAAAAAACGTTTAAAACTGTAAATCAGGCATGGAGAGGAAAACAGGAGGTGTGAAGATACAGACGGAGGGAGGACAGTAGGGGGAGGGGAGGAGAACAGGAGGGGGGAGAACTGAAGGGGGGAGGGGAGGAGAACAGGAGGGGGGAGGATACTCACACATGTTGAGCTGGCGGACAAAGCTGGCCATGTTGTTGTGTTTGAAGAACTTTGGCAGAACCTCTTTGGAGAACCGGCCCTGATCGAACACGTGGAAACTATTTCCGTTCTAAAACAACCATCACAATACATTAGATTAGCAGATGATTTTATTCAGAGCAGCATACAATACAAATAGAAAGTACAGCAGCACATCAGGAATCAGAAGCGCGTCAGTTCCAACAATAATTCAGTGATCAGAGTCATGGAATGGTCTGAGTTTTAGTTATGTGTTGGGGAGACAGATAGCATTCCCATTAAGCTCTGGTCAAATCAAGTCTTATTTTAGAGGCTTTTTGCCAACAACGTCACAGAGGGATTCACAAGCCTACAGATCAGCACCCAAAACCAACCTAATACCTCAAACCAACATCATCGACGGCCTATGCTGTGGCCAGGTCTCACACATTGGTCGATTAACACTCTCGATAAAATGTTGATAAAGTTTAGATACCACCCTCGTCTCCTGTTATCCTATGACGCAACCTGCTGCAAGCGTCTGTCCCACGCAACGAGCCCGTGCAACTATTTCCAGTAGTTAGGCTAAAGTTGGGTTGTTGTATTAACTTAGAGTATGGACATATGTTATTGTTTTTCTTTATTCAATAACGCCGCGTCACGATATTACCATGTATATGTAGAGCTTTGTGCATCTTTGTAACCACCCTCAAAAATATCAGTTAGCTACAAATCCCCATTGACGGCCTTCTTGTTCTGTCGACTCGAACCAGGGAGACGCATCCTCAAACACCAGCTTTAAGAAGCAGGAACGTCTGCGATCAAGTCAAACATCCGCTGCTAAAGTCTCAAACAAACGTGTTTGTCCACTAGCCAGTTGGGGTGAGATCATTTGGCTAGCAGCAATCCCAAACTCCCAAGTCCCTCAATCTGGTACTTACTAGCCTAGCTAATTTGCGAACCAGTTCGGCTAACGTATTTCTAGCAAACAACGATCGAGCTACAGCTAATTAGGGTAACTATCTATATCATATCGTTAACTAAAGTAATAGTTGGAAGTGTAACCACTCTACCTCAGTCACATTAAACTATTCAAGCTGCACAATGTCGGATGGTATTGATCAATGCCAGCTTGACTGAGCAATCTAGCTAACCACGTAGCTTTGCCTGTACACTCTCAGTAGTAGTAACTTACGGGGCTCCAGCAGATGAGTGGATCTGTGTCCGGATCTTCAACTAAAGTCCATAGTTTGGTGAGAAAAGCTGGTACGTTATTGCCGCTAACTACAATACCGCCGGACCCGCCACCGTGGAACTCCATCACAACACGGAAAGTCAAGATAAAAAAGATGATACAAAACCTGCTTGCGAAGTACAGCTAGCAGTACAGCTAGCTAACCAGCTAGGCGAGTCCAAAAATAGCCACTGACACAGGGGGGAGTGCTCGAATAGAATAACAAAGCCTAAACGAGCGTGATATTATTGACAGCGCAGTTTAAGATGTAACTATGATCAAGACGATTACAGTTTCACAGAGTCCAAATATTAAAAAAACCTCTAGCGTACAAGTATGGGAGTGGAACCTTGTATGATTAATAACTATAAGAGATGGAAATTTCCGTCCAATCTACATGTCTCCCAAGTGCGAACTGCGTAAATAATGCCAATTGCACACGCGCATGGTTGTTGTCGCATGTGTGTGACATCATCAAAAAACTTGTCAGAAGTTATAATCACATACATAATTTTTTCAATGAATGAAAAAATTTCTTTTTACACTGAGATAGCATTTTTAATCAAATTCCCGTCCCAAACAGCACATATTCAATCTAACGTGTATCATTTTAACGCAGCCCGCCGGTCCCATCTGCGTGCATCCAAAACGAGTGTACCCATCTGATCTACACTCTGAACTTCAACCCTTGACTCCACAAACTCCACATGGACCGCTGTTGATGTTCGCAGCATGCCGACGCAGAAGCTTGGGTACATCGCAGACAGTGCTAACATGAGCAAGGCTAAAGAAAAGAGTGTGAAGAAAAGGACCGCAGAAGAAGAGGATGACAAGGTACAGCACAGTGCCGATGTAGATGTGATGTTAATCGGTCATCTGAAACCGAATGGGCATCTTATACTACTGTGCTAGCATGCTACTAGCTATCAAGAACGCATGGCCTTAGATTGAATCGTTCTTGGTCAGGTAGAATCCTGGTTCAGTCTTCTGTAAAGGTAACGTGTGCTTGATGTAGCGAGTATCTGTAGGCACCGTTGACTGTGGTTGTCTGTTTTAATGCAGAAAGCATCTACGGAGAAATAAGGACGATTTGTATCAAAGCTACATAATGTAGCTCAAGAGTTTAGGATTAGCCCACAACCCTCATCGTTATACTGATTTAGTAGATGCTTTTGCCTTTACATGTGTTACATTAGATTACTTTAACAATTTAGCTAATACTTGACAGTATTTAATACTCAAGAAAATAATCTCAAAAGCTTTGAAAACATGAACCCAGGCTGAATGCTCGTTTCTTTGCACAAATAGTCCCGGTCGGCTGATCAATGCAGTGGTTAAGTTATTTATGAATGAAACACATTAACTGAAAATGGAAGCCTAGTGTGGCATTTCGTACCACGACAATCCTCTCTAGACATAGACAGAACAAACATTACTGGCCATGTCGTCTTGGTTGGTCAGGTGAGCTGAGGTATAATTCATTTCTTTAGAAAGGGAAAGAACCATGGTTCCAGTCCAAATGTGTGGATACTTCTGTACCATTAAAAATGCCTATTTGATCATTGATACCAAATGAGTTGATGGGCCCTCTGGCTATGGTTTGCAGACCAGCGCCCACTTTGTGAACCGCTGATCAAATGAATGTTTTACATGCCAACACTCCTCTTCCCAGCATCCCTTGTTCAGCGGAGACTTGAACCTGGAGAAGGAGGCGGAGGAGGCTTCTGACAGCGAGGAGAGTGTCTTCTCAGGGCTGGAGGACTCAGGGAGCGACAGTGACGAGGAGGAGGAGGAGGGTTCGGTGGAAGACTTGGCTGTCGCCGATGGAACCCTGGGGACCAGCAGTGGAGCTGAGACACCAGAAAAGGAAGATGTCCAGGTAGGCATCTGGCCTGTTGTCTCTCTGTCAGTGTGACTGGCTTCTCTCTGTAACAGCGAGTACGTTTACATGCACACTAGTATCCCACTTTTATTCCAAGTATCAATACTCTGAATTTGATACGGTCATGTGAGCAGCATGTTCCATTTGGATATTCTGAATGAGGCCATATTCTGAATGTAGCATTTTCAGATGAACACGTGGCAAATGCAGGTATTTTTTAGGTTGTAGGAGCCTTCCGTGCAGATGCATGCAGTGCAGTTGGAATCTGCATCTCTGTCGTGTTTTTAATGTAGTTTGCAACACTTTCTCACTGTCAACCTTGTACACAACGCAGCTTGTTAATTGGAATAAGCACAGGCTGCACGTAAAAGAGGACATTAGTGGGATATTTATTTTAATTAGCCTTCCATGTAAACAGATGAGCAGGAGTATTGTGTTTCTGTTCCAGAATAAGTGCAACAATCTGAATATGTTGTGCAAGTAAACATAGCCGTAGTAGTGTCTTTACATCAGTGTGACTGGTCTATTTGCAACAGCTGGACTGGTCTCTCTTTTTTAACACTGTGATTGGTCTTTCTCTGTAACAGTACAACTAGTGTCTGTTCATTAGTGCAAAATCTGCATTCTTTTTCCTGACCACTGGGGGGAGCTGTAACCCAGCCCTGTCTTGTATAGTTTGACAGGGCAGAACTCAAATTGTTGTAAAACAAGTCTTCCATCCCTGGAAGAGGAAACAGTTTTCACAAAGGTGCTAATTACTGTGTTCTACTAGAGTCTAGAGAGATTGGAAAAGAGGTGGTGATGAATCATTCATCTTTGGGAATCTGTCCTTGTGACAAGCTGTAAAACACGGGCAGCCTTCATCTTCTTAAACTGAGTGTTCTGTGCCCTGCAGGAAGACCATTTTTTATCAAAGACGAACAAGAAAGTGAAGAAAGCATTTGGTGAGAGTGAAGGAGAGGAGAGGGGGAGGGAAGAGAGAGGACTGACTACAGTGCTGAGAGATGAGTACGAAGAGGACACCTCGGATGAGGAGGTAGGAAGCACACAGTCACACACACACACAGTCACGGTCACACACACACACACACACACTCACGGTCACACACACACAGTCACACACAGTCACGGTCACACATACACACACACAGTTACGGTCACACACACACGTTCACACAGTCACGCTCAAAAAGTCTCACACACTCAAACAGTCACACCCACACTGTCACAGCCACATACAGACCTACTTAAGCCAATTGGGGACGTGCGTAACAAAAGCCCCAGTTTGGGGACACGTCTTTCTGATTGGTTCAGTGCTTCTCAACCCTGGTCCTCAGGGACACTTGGTCCTGCATGTTTTAGAGGTTTCCCTGCTCCACGAGGAGCAGGTTTCAAACGATTGGGTCGTTATCTAGCTAAGCCTGATAATGACGGATCATTTGAATCAGGTGTGATTTGACAAGATATTCTGTTTTTCACAGCAGCGAAATAGAAAGTTGCCGATGGGATGTTTTTTTCCGACATTGCTAAATTGACTAAACGCAGGAAGGCACAAGGTTGTCACACAAACAACATCATCTTTGCCTCCAGGTTGAGCTCAACCAGGAATATTAATCACAAAAAATGAATAACATTTTAAAAAGGAAGAAAAATACAATAAGAAATAGGACAAATAAAAAACAAAAACACAGGGTTTGTTAAAATTAGGTTACACTTTTCCAAACAAGAAATCAGTTTATATTCAGCCTTTTTGTAGCTGCGTTTTGTATTGCATCTATTTGTCTCACTAAAAATGTCCTTAATAAGCCTTTTTATCTGATCAAATTCTCCTGTGCGCTCAATCACTCACAAATCTTTTGACGCTTTGATGATCTCTATTTCGTTTTCACAACACCAACACTGCACTACATCACGCTTTTCATCTTCAGAAAGATCTTTCCTCCTTAAAAGTTGCATGAGAACTGTGACCTGCTAAATAATGTGGAACAACTTCTTCAAAGTAGGTTTCCTTCCAACTTAAGTCACCTGGCAAATAAATGAACCAAGCTTCCTGAGATGGAGGTCGATACCAGTCATCTAAAAAGATACAACAAATAAAACAAAGCCTTTCTTTGAAACCCTTAAGCCCAAGTGTTTATTTCGCTGAAGTCCTACTGATGAGTGACTTGCATAATAAGTTGGAGCCCAGTGTTTAGAGACAGACCTGCTGTTTGTTGTACATTCCGGATCACTGATTCACTGATTCACTGATACCGATGCATTCCCATCTCCCACATGATCTGATGGTCTATCTCATGCAGGTTTAATGATTTAATCAGTGTCTTCGAGATGGATTAATACTGTCTGTCATTGCTCTGACATGTAGGAAGAGGTATTTTGTCTTGATATTTGCACGGAAGACGATCGCTTCTGTCACCATTTACCAGATGGCCTAGCATGTCTTTGTTGTGGCATTACATAACTCATTCTACTGTCTGTACATCTCCCACTGGATGGCCCATATTTCTCCACCGTTTCTACTGGAGTAACTCCCAGTCGACCCATCAGGACTCCATCATCAGTTCTTTTTGTCTTTTTTTTGTACATTATTTTCAATTCATTGGCAGCACTTTAGCAGCTAAACAAACTGATTGAATCACAGTCAGTGGTAGGTACCGTAGCTGGAACATTTAATACTCTGCAGAATGCAAGATTCTTGTTTCTTTTTTGCTTAAATCTTGATGGATCTTTCAACGTGTTGTCTTCTGATTGGTCAGTGCTGGTGGACAGCTGTTGACTTGATACACCTTGGCAGAATATTCGGCAAATTTTGTCCAATCGGGACTGGGGTCAAAGAGCTCTTCAGACCAATCAGGCATCTCCCACTTCATCTAAGACAAAATCATTTATTTGAAAATTGCAAGATACAAATTATGCCCATATTTTGAAAATAAATTATGCACGTAGTACAACTGGTAAACGTTCTCTTTACGCACGTTTGGAGATTAGGGGGAATATAAGATATGGGATATTTCCTTGTAATCGTCATTTTAGTTAAAAAAGGGTCAAAAGTATTACTGCAATGAGTTGTGTGTTCACCAACAGACATCCTCCATGACATCGCTATGATATCTATCTGTGATTTCTTTTTCGAGACTCATTTGAAAACGTTGGCAGGAAGTACTCTTTGCCATCATACTTTGTAAACCCGTCATCCTTTCCCTCCATAAAGAAAACACGATCGCCCATCAGTGGGAACACAAAGAAAAAACAAAAGGATCATGTGCTTTATGCAAACTGTTTTGTACCCTTTTCACTAAGGTGACGTGTCACCGCACCTGGTACAAGAACCAGACAAACAAATATCTGAACATCTGAAATGGGGAGGAGCCCAACGATGGGCCTGTGCATCCTTAGTCATCCTTAAACCCTATCTGAACCATAACACCTAACCCATGTCCCTGACACCTTGCCCCCCCCCTCCCCCTCCCCCTGTCTAACATCATGTAGACCACTCCACAGACTGGAAGCAGCCATGGTAGAAACAGTTAGTATTTGTAGTTTCCCCGCTCTTCGTTGCGATGGGTTTTTTTTTTTTTTCGTGTTTTGCTATTGGTCAGACTGTTATACTGGCCATCTTATCACCAACTCCACCAGGGTTGCTTTGGTAGTGTCACATGTTAAGGGCGCAACCGAACAAGAACTGGGCTTTTCCGTGTCAGTCGGACGCTCCCTTATCAGGCTGTTGATGAGCCAAGCAGGGAGCACGTTTGTGGTCACGCAAACCAAACTTGGCCCGTTCGTTATGTGCTTTCTGGGAGGTTTGAATCAAATGTTTTAAGAGCCAATATCGAACATCCTGTTGCACTTCTGCCTAATCGCGGTACATGCAGCTATCGTTTGTTCGTCCAGTCTTAACCCTGACTTCCATACTCCACCCTACTCTTGAACCTGACCGTAACCCAGATGCCATGCCCCCGCCCACTCTAGCCCTCACTCCCCGCCCCTTTAACACCCACCCACCACCATACTAACCTTATCCTGAGATTCCAGCCTGCAGACAGGAAGGTCCCGTTCCCTGCAATAGGTTTAACATGTGCTCTTTAGTAGAATGAAAGGGGGGGGGGCAGAGGAGTAGAGGACAGGGGGAGTAATGGAGAAGGGATAGGAGAGGGGGGGATTAGGGGAGGAAGGGAAGAAGGGGGAGGGGGGGGAGCAAAGCTGGCGCCAGCTTCCTGTCTGAAAGCTGCTACTGCACTCAAGGACTCCACACAAGTGCTCTACAGTGTGTGTGTGTGTGGGGGGGGGAGTAACTGTGTGTGTCAGGGTTGTAGATATGAGGGGGTAATGTGTGTTTGTGTGTGTGTGTGTGTGTGTGGGAATGGACAAGTGAGTGTGTAGGGAAACAGTAACCAGGAGTTACAGAGCATAACAGTGAATATATTCATAACTTTCATCATACAAGAACTGCCTGCTTATGACCATGGTTAGCTATGATGCTGTAGAAACCCAGTCAAGTTTCATTAAAGTAATTAGAGTGGAGGTGTAGTAGTGTCCTGATGTGTGTAGTAGAGTCCTGGAGGGTGTAGTAGAGTCCTGTGGGGTGTAGTAGAGTCCTGGAGGGGTGTAGTAGAGTCTTGGGGGGGGTGTAGTAGAGTCTTGGGGGGGTGTAGTAGAGTCCTGGGGGGTGTAGTAGAGTCCTGGGGGGTGTAGTAGAGTCCTGGAGGGTGTCGGAGAGTCCTGTGGGGTGTAGTAGAGTCCTGGAGGGTGTCGGAGAGTCCTGTGGGGTGTAGTAGAGTCCTGGAGGGTGTAGTAGAGCCCTGGGGGGTGTAGTAGAGTCCTGGGAGTGTAGTAGAGTTCTGGGGAGTGTAGTAGAGTCCTGGGGGGTGTAGTAGAGTCCTGGGGGGTGTAGTAGAGCCCTGGGGAGTGTAGTAGAGTCCTGGGGAGTGTAGTAGAGTCCTGGAGGGTGTAGTAGAGTCCTGGGGGGTGTAGTAGAGTCCTGGGGGGTGTCGGAGAGTCCTGGGGAGTGTAGTAGTGTCCTGGGGAGTGTAGTAGAGTCCTGGGGAGTGTAGTAGAGTCCTGGTAGTGGGGGGTGTCGTAGGTCCTGTCGTCCTAGACGGATGCCAGACTCAATCCCCCTACTTCATCCCCATATCCCTTTTTGATGTGGATTTTCCTGGTCTGGCAATTAACTCCTCAGGGCAGTGTTTCTGTCTTTGTTCTGAGAAAGAAGACACACATTCAGACTGTTAAATAAATACACATAAACACAGATAGGGGTTGTTCTGAACACACATAGCCTTTAAAACAGGCCTCTGTCTCACTGCAACTCAGCATTGAGATTTCGAGACTTCAGAACTAGTGGTGGCAGGAAAATATTATGAATGATGATGTTTAAACTTTGCAGTTCACGGATCAACTTTTGGTCCGTTACACCATCACCCACTAAGTATCGAACACATCGACAAGCATTGACGGATGTCATAAGAACATCTGTACCTATTTCCCAACCTTAGTGAGCTATTTGACAATGGGTTCTATGGATTTATGGGAGTAAAAGAGGTCAGTCTGTCATGATTTCTTCAGCGTGTAAAGAGAACAGAGTCCATCAGAACCATACCTCCTCCCTTGGGCCTTCACACACCTAATTAGTAATCCTTTTGGGTCACCCCTATCCCAGAATGCATTCCATTGTTACAGGTGTGTGTGTTGGTGTGTCCATGCTTTGTGCACTCTGTGCCGGTATGTGTTATGCAATCCCCCTGCCATCTTGCACTAGTTTCTCCTCACCTCACAGCGTTGCTAGAAGTGACATTCTTCTCCCGGCTCCATTATATATCTTAAGCTCTCTCACTCTCGGGTTCTCCCCTCTCCCTAATCTCTCTCTGTTCTCTCTTCGCCTGTTTTCTGCAACTGTCTTTCTTTCTCTTTCCTCTCATCTGTCTCTGTTCTCTGGTCTCTCTCTATTTCATCACTTGCAGGAATGTTGTGCTTTCATGCCACCTAGCAGTTGTCCTGGCAGGCAGTGGGAGTAGTCACTGTTTAAAAGGGAGCGTCAGCATGGTGACACATGCTTGATTGACTGTTCCTCAGGTTGGGACGATGTAACACTCTCTGGTGGCGAGTCCCTCACCCACAAATAGGCTTAGTTTCAATCCTTTTAGTGAAGAATCTAATAATTTATTCTGTCTCTCTCTCTGCGCTGAAATACATGGGTACACACACGCTCAAGCATATATTGCCTTGTTGCATGTGTTCTATCATCCATTTGAGCTCATTTCGACTGTGTTCTGTCACTGTAGTCCTTGTAGTCGTAACAATTCTCAACATCAAAGTCCTTGTAAGGCTACATAGTGTAGTCATGGTAATGTGTAGTCATGGTATTTCTCAGCATGCCGTAATGCTCTACTTACCATGACAACGCTGTACAAGTAATGTAGTAACGTGGTTATGATAAAGGTCTACAGTGTAGTTAGGGCTGTGGAGTTGGGAACAGGTAGCATTGCCTATGGTGATATAGTGTGATGCAGTGGAGGGGCTCTGCAGTGGGGAGTTGGCTGTAGAGGAGGTTTTCTCTTAGCTTCTGTGCTGATGTACGTCTCACTGGGAGGTGTATCAGCTGGCACTTGTTCAACCGAAGCGGAACTCGCCGGCATTCGGGCGCCCAGTCAACTGTTGGTCTCCATCTCTTGTACCATTTAGAACCATAGACAGCAGGGAAATGGCCACTCAGTATAGTCGCCTGGGACTTGTGCATAGGAGTGTGTTGACATCGCTATTTGCGCTGGGAAGGTTGGTGTATGATGCAGGGCCTGGATGGGCTAGCTTTATGAGCAAGACGATATCGCTGAGCGCTTGAGCGAGTTGGCTCTGGCCTAGTGTGCGAGAGCCTGTGCTGTGGCTACATTTTGAATCTTGAGAGGAGGGACTACGCTACTCTGGCAGAGTGGTTAGCTAATTGGCTGGCTCAGCGACTAGTTGGTGAAAGTGCAGTTTGTCAAAGTGGTTTTGGGGAGAATGTGTGTTTGGACGTGCAATGATTTAATTAAGCAGAAATGTTCCAAAGTCACGTTGCTTTGGGCATATGGCATATTTCACTGCTCAGTCTCTCCCCGGCCCTCATACTTTCTCCTCTTTCCCCCCGTTCTTCTCTTCCCTTCTCCCCTCGTCCTGGGGAGTGTAGTAGAGTCCTGGGGGGTGTAGTAGAGTCCTGGGGGGTGTCGTAGAGTCGTGGGGGGTGTCGGAGAGTCCTGTCGTCCTAGCCAGACTCATCCCCCTCTCTCATCCCCATATCCTCCTGGTCTGGCAATTAACTCCTCAGGGCAGTGTTTCTGTCTTTGTTCTGAGAAAGAAGAGACACATTCAGACTGTTAAATAAATACACATAAACACAGTAGGTGTTCTGAACACACATAGCCTTTAAAACAGGCCTCTGTCTCACTGCAACTCAGCATTGAGATTTCGAGACTTCAGAACTAGTGGTGGCAGGAAAATATTATGAATGATGATGTTTAAACTTTGCAGTTCACGGATCAACTTTTGGTCCGTTACACCATCACCCACTAAGTATCGAACACATCGACAAGCATTGACGGATGTCATAAGAACATCTGTACCTATTTCCCAACCTTAGTGAGCTATTTGACAATGGGTTCTATGGATTTATGGGAGTAAAAGAGGTCAGTCTGTCATGATTTCTTCAGCGTGTAAAGAGAACAGAGTCCATCAGAACCATACCTCCTCCCTTGGGCCTTCACACACCTAATTAGTAATCCTTTTGGGTCACCCCTATCCCAATGCACACATTGTACAGGTGTGTGTGTGTGTCCATGCTTTGTGCACTCTGTGCCGGTATGTGTTATGCAATCCCCCTGCCATCTTGCACTAGTTTCTCCTCACCTGCTAGAGACATTATTCTCCAGCTCCATTATACTCTCTCTCACTCTCTCCCTCTCCCTATCTCTCTCTCCCTTTTTCTCACTGTCTTTCTTTCTCTTTCTCTCTCTGTCTCTGTCTCTGTCTCTCTCTCTTTCTCACTTGCAGGAATGTTGTGCTTTCATGCCACCTAGCAGTTGTCCTGGCAGGCAGTGGGAGTAGTCACTGTTTAAAAGGGAGCGTCAGCATGGTGACACATGCTTGATTGACTGTTCCTCAGGTTGGGACGATGTAACACTCTCTGGTGGCGAGTCCCTCACCCACAAATAGGCTTAGTTTCAATCCTTTTAGTGAAGAATCTAATAATTTATTCTGTCTCTCTCTCTGCGCTGAAATACATGGGTACACACACGCTCAAGCATATATTGCCTTGTTGCATGTGTTCTATCATCCATTTGAGCTCATTTCGACTGTGTTCTGTCACTGTAGTCCTTGTAGTCGTAACAATTCTCAACATCAAAGTCCTTGTAAGGCTACATAGTGTAGTCATGGTAATGTGTAGTCATGGTATTTCTCAGCATGCCGTAATGCTCTACTTACCATGACAACGCTGTACAAGTAATGTAGTAACGTGGTTATGATAAAGGTCTACAGTGTAGTTAGGGCTGTGGAGTTGGGAACAGGTAGCATTGCCTATGGTGATATAGTGTGATGCAGTGGAGGGGCTCTGCAGTGGGGAGTTGGCTGTAGAGGAGGTTTTCTCTTAGCTTCTGTGCTGATGTACTACTGTGATGTGATGTCCACAGGGCCCAGTCACTGGGCCATCTTCCAACCATAGACAGCAGGAGCACTCAGAGCCCTGGGCTGGATGGATGGTTGACTTGCTGGGAGGCTGGATGGCTAGCTTGCAAACTGGCTGACTGGTTGGTTGGCTGTCAGACTGTCTGGTTGACTGACTGGCAGAGTGGTTAGCTAATTGGCTGGCTCAGCGACTAGTTGGTGAAAGTGCAGTTTGTCAAAGTGGTTTTGGGGAGAATGTGTGTTTGGACGTGCAATGATTTAATTAAGCAGAAATGTTCCAAAGTCACGTTGCTTTGGGCATATGGCATATTTCACTGCTCAGTCTCTCCCCCTCCTCTCTCTCTTTCCCCCTTCTCTCTTCCTTCTCCCCTCTTTTTCCCCTTCTTTCTCTCATCCACCCTCTGCTCACCAGCCCCCCTCTCCTCATCCTCCCTCTCTCTCTTACCCCTTCTCTCTCTCTTACACACACACTCTCTCACACACTCACACACTCTCACTCTTCTCTCACCCCCCCCCCCCCGTCGTGTGTGAGGGGGGAGTGTGTAGACTCACCCCTCTCCTCTGGTTGCTGAGACAGAAGGTGCAGATCTGTTTGGGCTGGGCATTCTCGTTGTCACGGTTACGGCTGGGTGAGGCGTAGTGATGGTAATGGGGGGCGGGGCTTCCTCCATGGCAGGGCTGTCCTTCCGCAGGCCCTTCACCCAGTAGCAGCACGTTGCCAAGGTGACTGATATAGCTGGACGCCAATCGCAGCGTCTCGATCTTGGAGAGCTTCCTGTTTCGGGGCTCCGTGGGGATGAGCGTGCGGAGCGCAGAGAACGCTGTGTTCACGCTGTTGGTGCGGTCTCGCTCACGCGCGTTGGCTGTATTCTTGGGGGGCGGGGCCTGAGGGTCCTGAGGCGGGGCCTCCCGGACAGGCTTGCGGAGGTGGTAGGCGGGGCCGTGCATGGCGATGCACCCCTCCCCCTCGCTACTCTCCCCTGACGATGGCAATGACAGCTCAGAGTACAGCAGGCTACCGGCCACAGGGCGCACCATTGCAAATGACATCGCCTGACCACACTGGGGTCAGGGGTCAATGTGACAGAGTCAGGGATCAGGACAGTAGAGGTATCCTCTGGTCACCTAATCATGCTAGTCAGTTAGGGGTTGAAGGGTCAGGGTCGAAGGCAGGACTGGAGAGGGATCTGCAGCCGACCACACACAGGAGTCGATTGGCTGAAAAATAGTTGTCTAGTATTGTGCAAATCCAATCTGCTAGGACCAGATGCAATGCCAGCGGTCCAAGTCCAGTACCACTCTGCTAGTTCCAGTACCAGTGAGTTAGGTCCAGGCCAGGTCCAGTACCAATCCAATATCTTCTACCAAGACTTCACTTTTGCTCTCCTCTCCTCTTCCTCTTTCCACGTTTGTTTCTTTGTTTAGCTTCTTATGTGTCTCTTCTAATCACTCTCACTACCTGCATCTCTCTCTCTGTCTGTCTTTCTCTGTGTGTGTTTCTGTCTGTCGATATATTTTGATCTCTCTCTCTCTCCCTCCCAGTCTCCAGATCCATTTGAGGTGTCTGAGTTTCCGTATGACTCTTTTATAGCTGGGGGAGGCCCCTCCTCCTCCTCTCTCCACACACAGTCCCTCAGCTCCTCCCCCTTCTCTCTTCCCTTCTCCACTTCCTACTCTAAGTCCTCCACTTCCTCCTCCCTGTCCCCCTCTTCCTCCTCCCTGTCCTCTTCTTCCTCCTCCCTGTCCCCCCTCTTCCTCCTCCCTGTCCTCTTCTTCCTCCTCCCTGTCCCCCTCCCCCTCCTGGCCCTCCGCCTCCTCTACACAGTTCTCTTGCCGACACAGTAGAAGGAGCCCCTCATACCATCTATACTGCAGTAGGATTAGTGTTGTTGTCTGTCCGTAGACCCTGTCTTCTCCTCCTCTTTTCTCCCCTCCTCTCCTTCTTTTCCCTCTCCACTCCTCCCCTCCCCTCCTCTCCTGTCTCCTCCCCTCCTCCGCCTAATGCACACAGTAGCCATCTGGAAGATGAGTTAGCTGCTAAAGTAGTGTTTTCATTCCAGACGAGGGCCTTCTACTTGAGCTGCTCCCTGGGTTCATCAGTGTGCTAGGTCAGGGTTAGAGACTGGGTCTGGGTCCTGCCAGGCTGCAGAAGGAATGAGGGGGCAGGAACACAGGCAGACACTCTGTCACCTGCCTGCAGCTGCAGGTCTGGGTCTGTCTGGATCTGAGGCTAAGACTAATTTTGGAGTTAGGGACTGGAGTCTAGGTTGCGACAGGGTTAAGGTTTGGGTTGTGACAGGGTTAGGGTTTGGGTTGCGACAGGGTTAAGGTTTGGGTTGTGACAGGGTTACGGTCTGGGTTGTGACGGACTTAGTTTCTGACGTGTTTATGTGTTCCTCAGGACATAAGAAACACCGTGGGGAACGTTCCTATGGAGTGGTACAAGGACTATCCTCACATTGGCTATGACCTGGACGGCAGGAAGATCTTTAAGCCAATCAGAAACAAGGACGAACTGGATGAGTTTCTGGACAAGATGGACAACCCTGACTACTGGTAAGGGCTAGGGCTGGGTTACTGGTAAGAGTTGTGATGATGGTGATAATAGTCTAGGCGATCTTACAAGGCTACCGTAATGTGCACCCCCCAGGCGAACGGTGCACGACAAGATGACAGGAAGTGATGTCAAGCTGTCGGATGAGCAGGTAGAGCTGGTTCAGCGACTGCAGAAGGGCCACTTTGGAGAAGTCAACTTCAACGAGTATGAGGTAACCACGGCAACCGTCCTGATCACATGGCCAGAGGACCATGTTGACGTTTGACTAGTGCACTGTCTCTCTCCTCCTCTCCCTCACTCTGTTTCTTCATCCCCATCTCTCTTCTTCTCTCCCTCACTACCCCCCCCCCCCCTTTCTCTCTCCAGCCATCTGTGGACTTCTTCTCTGGTGAGGTGATGATCCATCCAGTCACGAACAAGCCTCAGGACAAGCGCAGCTTCATTCCTTCCCTCATTGAGAAAGAGAAGGTCAGAGGCATCCTCACACATGGACACACACACATGGACACACACACATGGACACACACACAGACTCTCACAGGCAGTGTCATGCCAGTACTCACCCAGTGTGATGTGTGCAGGTGTCCAAGCTGGTGCATGCTATAAAGATGGGCTGGATAAAGCCCCGCCAGCCCAAGGTCACGACCCCCCAGTACTACGACCTCTGGGCCACCACCGATCCCAACGCCATCCTGGGGAGACACAAGATGCACGTCCCCGCCCCCAAGCTGCGCCTGCCAGGTCACGAGGAGTCTTACAATCCCCCCCCGGAGTACCTGCTGTCAGAGGAGGAGGTACACACAGGCGCACACCAAGCATGTTCATGTAAACGAAGCACTCCAAAACAAAGTTCTGTGGGGAAAACAACACTGCACACTTTAAACAATATTCCGTTTCGAATTAAACCTTATTGAGCCGACGTAGAGTTGCGTTGGTCGTTTGATGTCATTTCCTCTCGGAAATGGAACTGGAGCACTGAGCCGAGTTGTGATGTTGTGCTCTGCAGCGTCTGGCTTGGGAGCAGCAGGACCCGGAGGACAGGAAGTTAGAGCTTCTGCCCCAGAAGTTCTCCTGCCTGCGTGCCGTGCCTTCCTTCCCTCGCTTCATCCACCAGCGCTTCGAACGCTGCCTCGACCTCTACCTCTGCCCCCGGCAGCGCAAGATGAGAGTGAGACTCGCTCTTTCCCTCTCTCTCTCTCTCACACACACACACACACTCATGTGCTAACACACACTCTCATAAAAATGCACACATGCACCATCACACATGTACTCCCAGGTTGCTTATGTAGCTGTGTGTGTGTGTGTGTGATCTCTCCCCTCAGGTGAGCGTCAATCCAGAGGACCTGATCCCCAAGCTTCCCAAACCCAAAGACCTGCAGCCCTTCCCCACCACACAGTCCCTGGTGGGTGGCCCCCCTCACACACACACACACATACACGTTTGTACCCACACACAATCGTACATATGCACTCAACAGTTGTGCTGTGTTCCTAGGTGTATCAAGGTCACACCAGTCTGGTGCGTTCCATAAGCGTGTCTCCTTCTGGACAGTGGCTGGTCTCTGGTGAGTACAAGCTAATGTAGCTAGTCCCAGCCTAGCCTGTATTTGGACAGTAGACTAGTCTAGCCTATGTGCATCGTGAATTATCCTTAACTGTATGTGGGCTGTAAACTCGCCTAGCCTGTATCTGCACTGTAAATTAGCATAGCCTGTATATAGGCTGTATATTAGCCTAGCCTGTATCTGCACTGTAAATTAACCTAGCCTGTATCTGCACTGTATATTAGCCTAGCCTGTATCTGCACTGTAAATTAGCCTAGTCTGTATCTGCACTGTATATTAGCCTAGCCTGTATCTGCACTGTAAATTAGCCTAGCCTGTGTACCTTAGCTCTCCTTGCACTAGCAGAGCCTCTATCACATTCCCCACTAATGATGTGGCCACACTGGGTCACCATGGCATCCCTGACCCTGCCCATCTCCCTATGAACCCTGGAATATGTGGTTCTCGCACTCAGCTGTGGTATAGTCAGTCTGCCAGCAGTACCCAGGCTTGGTCTCGCATCTTTTAACAGTTCACTTCCTGTGCCTCAGCCTGGTATGTCTAAACGGTGTCAACTGGTTGCTTCGTGGGGCCAGGTACAGACAGGAGTATGCCGGAGTACTGACTAGAGTACTCACCACAGTATAGAACAATACTGTAGAGTAGTGACCAGAGTGTAGCAGAAGACTGATCAGCGTACTGAC
>BROE01000011.1:2306766-2333711 GCA_036571765.1 Plecoglossus altivelis | reverse complement strand
ATAGCAGAGTAGTGTCCAGCAGTCCCAGGGTTAAGAGCACCGAGGGCCATAACCCCAGTATGCTAAATCTGTTTGCTGCAGCAGCAGCCAGTGCTGTAGTTAAAAAGTGATCATGGTTTCTGAGTTATTCTGCTCCACCCTGGCGTGACCCTTGCTCAACCGCTGCCTCTGCTGTGCAGGTAAACACACACAGGGTGCTAGTACGGACCAACAGCAGGAGTACAAACATGAAGCATACTAGACTAGGGACTAGTGTACTACACTGGAGTACATATACTGAGATCCTGTGTTACCACCGTTTGGCAAGAGACTGAACCCACTAAATTGCGTGACTTCGCATTTCAGATATACCTTTTTTTAGTTCCACATTGTACTAAGTTGTTGTTTGGATGGTGTGGGCATCACAGACTGTTCCATGACTCTCGTTCCTAAAATTCAGTTACAACTGCCCTTCTTATGCTTTATATGCAAGAACCTTTTGTACATCTCGTTGGATGAAAGTGTCTGCTAAATGAATCAATGTAATCTAACTGTTCAAGTTCAGTTGAGGTATACTGTTAGAGGTGTAGCAGGACAACAGCATCTTAGAGATGATCTTTGACCCCCGACAGGCTCAGACGATGGCTCGCTGCGTTTCTGGGAGGTTGCTACGGCGCGCTGCATGAAGACTCTGGAGGTGGGCGGAGCTGTGAAGGGCGTGGCCTGGAACCCTAACCCTGCACTCTGTCTGGTGGCCGTCTGCTTGTAAGATACCTCCTCCTCTCTCCCCTCCTCCTGCATTTCTACTCTCCTCGTCATCTCTTCTGCTCTCTAACCCCCCCCCCAACCTGTTTCCCGTCCCTAGTGAATGCTCTGTCCTTGTGGTGAGCCCTGGCCTGGCTGACCGGCTGGTGGTGTCGTCCAGCGAGCAGCTGCTGTCCTCCTACGAGGAGCCAGAGGAGGAGAAGGAGCAGGCCGTGGTCTGGAGCCCCTCTCAGGGAGCCGATCACGAGAAGGGCATCCGACTCACCCTCGCTCACCCTAAGGTACTGTCCTCACCCCTCCTCCACAGAGGCTGGCTGTTCCCAGTTTGAATCTGTCAGCGCTCTGGTGCCCAGTGGAGGGTTTGTCTTTCCTGAAGCTGACGGAAACTTCCAGAAATAGACAAGTTAGTGAAGTTTCTCAACTTTCTCCAAATAAAGCTGGAGGAAAAACCTCCTGACCAGCATAGAGATGGAAAAGGGTTAGCGTTAGCATCCCAAACCCCAGCGGCGGATATTGGTTCACGTTAGCACATAAGGTGTTTTGTGGGTTATAGATGGTTATTTTCTCCATCTCCCTGCCTCCCCCTGCCTTCTCAGCCAGTGCGTCAGGTGACCTGGCACGCTAAGGGGGACTATCTGGCAAGCGTGATGCCGGACAACAGCAGCAACTTGCAGGTGCTCATCCACCAGATCAGCAAGCGCCGTACGCAGAATCCCTTCCGCAAGGGCAAGGGCCTGGTGCAGTGTGTATCCTTCCACCCACTCAGGCCATACTTCTTCGTGGCAACGCAGCGATATGTCCGTGTGTACAACCTCATCAAGCAGGAGCTCACCAAGAAGCTGATGACCAACTGCAAGTGGATCTCCAGTATGGCCATCCATCCCGGAGGTAAGGCTTGGCTAAGACATGGTAGGCTAGTCCCAAGCTAAGACATGCTACGCTAGTGCCTGGCTAGTGCCATGCTTAGACATGCTAGGCTAGTTCTTGGCTAGTCCCAGGCTAAGTTACGCTAGGTTAGTGCTTGACTAAGACACGCTAGGGTAGTCATGTGCTAAAAATACCCTAGCCTAGTCCCACGCTAACACACACTAGGCAAAGAAATGCAAGACTAGTCCCAGTCCAAGAGACTCTCTAGGCTAGTGCTAGGTTAAGATAGGCTAGGCTAGTACTTAGCTAGCTGCGGGCTTCATGCGCTCTCTCATTATAACGTGTTTGTGTCCACAGGAGACAACCTGGTCTGTGGTAGCTATGACAGCAGACTGGCTTGGTTTGACCTGGACCTTTCCACCAAGCCCTACAAGATCTTACGGTTAGCAAACTTTATGCTATTCATTTTTAACCATCATGAGCCCTAATGCATAATTGGGTAGTTTGGTCTTTTACGTCAAGTAGACTTGATCGATTTGTTTAACGAATACCCTTCCTCACCTGTTGTTGCCTAGGCACCACAAGAAGGCCCTCAGGGGCGTGGCCTACCACAGCCACTATCCTCTCTTCGCTTCGGGATCGGACGATGGCAGCGTCATCGTCTGTCATGGCATGGTGTACAAGTAGGTTACCGTGACTACGTTCACAGTGTGACAGCGTCAAGCGGCTGTTCCACAATTTTAACCTTCTCTCCTGCCTTTCCAGTGACCTGCTCCAGAACCCCCTCATCGTCCCTGTCAAGGTCCTGAAGGGTCACACCCTGACCCATGACCTTGGGGTCCTGGATGTGACCTTTCACCCCACCCAGCCCTGGGTCTTCTCCTCTGGAGCCGATGCCACCATCCGCCTCTTCACCTAAGACCCGTTTTATTGTCTGCCATAACCTATTGTAACCTATTATAAATGTTATTGTCTACTAAGTCCTGTTATTAACATGTTGTTGGCATGTCCTGAACTGCTAGAACCTGTTATTGACATGTTCTTACCTGCCAGGATCGTTTATTGCCATGATTTTACATGCTGGAATCTGGTATTTCTATCTAGAACCATCTATGAATATATTTTCATCTAGGAGGTGATTTAAACATGTTACTACGGATGTAGACCTGTTCCGATGTAGACATGAGCTGATGATGTAAACATGTTGACGATGTGAACATTATTGTGTACGATCAGCTGCGTGTGGTGGGACGCAGGTATCTACTTCAGCGCTGCACAAAGTGCCTCCTCTTGTTCAGTCTCATTACTGTTTAATACAAGTTGTTATAAAACGTATGGTTCTGTTTGATACTTTGTGTTGGCTTGAGTGTGCTTTAGTGTTAGTGTTTAGATTATTCAGCCAATCATAGCTCTACAGGCCTGTAGGTCCGATCATAAAAAGACCTTGTATTTTTTGTGAGTTGTTGGAGACGACGATGATTCAGAAGTGAATCACCCAGAACTCTCTCCTTCGCCCCTCCTTCCTTCTCCTCCTCCTTCCCCTCTGGTTCAGTTGAGTTTCTAATGTCAGGTGGCAATGACATTACCCAGCTCAGAGTGGGATTCCAGTCCAGAGTTGGAACTCCGCCTGTCCCAGCGACTGGGTGCCACAGTTACTGTTTAATTAAAAGGGTGTTTCTAGATGTTTCCATTGTGTTGGGATTTGGGGTCCACATCCCTGTTCTCTGTAGTTTCAGATCCCAGCCTCTCCTTTCTCCTCCCACAGCCTCTCCTCTCCAGCCTCTCCTCTTCTTCTCAAGCCTCTCTTCGTATTGCCTCATTTCTCCCCCAGCCTCTTTTCTCCCTCAGCCTCTTCTCCTCTCCCAGAATTTCTCCTCCCCCGTCTCTCCATCCAGTAGCTCTCTCCCCCAACATCTCCCCTCTCCCCATCTCTTCTCCCAGCCCCTCCCGCCCTCCACGTAGCCTCTCTTTTCCCACGGCCTCTCCTTTCCCAGCCTTCCCTCTCTTAGCCTCTCCCCCACTCTCCTGTTAGTTCTGCAAGGCAGGGATGGTAAAACGCTCCATAGATGTAGATCTCTAATAAGAGTCTTTGATACGGCATGCATGCATGGGAGTGGTGAAACGGCCATGGCTCATAAACCATATTGCTCTCTCCTTCCTCCTCTCTCTGCCCCTCAGTCTCCCTCTCTCTTTTTCCAGCTCATCTGGTTCCGCTCTGGCCTAGCTGGTCGTTTACCACATTTATCAATTAGCATCGGCAGTAGCCGGGGAAACCACTTGATTGGCTGCAGCTGGTTGCTGTTTGATGCCCCAGAATGCCCTGCTCTCCCAGACACACCAGCTGACAGGAAATTGAGACACATAAAATGATTTTTAATCAACACAGAGGGAGTGGACTACACAACCCAGGGAGCATGGAGAGAGAGAGAGAGAGAGAGAGAGAGAGGGGAGGAGGGTGAAGGGAAAGAGACGGATGGAAAGAGGAGAGGAGAAACCTATATCTGCCAGACCAAACTGTCCCAGACTGGGTCTGACTGGGAGACATGGGGAAACATCATTGGTCTTAAACAACTCTGTGACCTTTTAATAATGAGAACTGTGTTCATTAAGCAGATGCTGCAACCTTTAGATCTGCTGTCAGATGCCTTTACTACTGAACTACCTCTTTGAATGACTTCCTGCTGGCAACAGGCCTGTTTGGAGTGAGCACCTTGAATTCCTTGTTACTGAAACCTAATGTGTGAGTTAGAGAGCTATAGTGTTGGCTATAGTGTGGGTTAATCATGGTGTTTTGTGTGTATTAAGTATGTGAGTAGCTGGTGCAATAACACTCGGATGTTGACATCAGAAAATGGCACTGAAACAGTCTAGGAATCTGTCTGGTCCACAATATTGCAGGAGAGACTGAGTGTGTATGCGTGTGTGCATGTGTGTGTCCGCGTGTGTCTACTTGTGTGTGTGTGTGTGGCTGTGGGTTTCCTGTCAGTGAAACTCAATAACAGTCCTATTGCATCACTCTGAGTAGTTTGAAAGCAGCCGTCCTGGTTTCTGGAGGAAAACCACCCTTTCCATAACTTCTCTTTTCCCTCTTTCAGCTTTTCAGACGCAGGAAGCTAAGGAACAAACAGAAATATGCAGAAAGGAGAGATGGGGGTAGGGGAGTGCAGTGGGGGCTGCTAGGGGAGATGAGGGAAGGGAGATGAGAGGAAAAGAGGAGGGAGGGGGGGATACAAGCCTAGGTAAGAGTCATGTCTGTCTTCCTCTGTCGACAATGGTGTCCTTCTTCCTCCGCGAAGACTTTGGCAGATGTCGCTAAAATAATACGACTTCTTCCCTTGCTATCTTTTTTTTCCACCTCTCCTTTCTTTCTCCTCTTTTTCCCCTCCCTTCAAGTGAACCTGTGCCCTCTCAGAGAATGCATCCTCCCAGCATGGCATCCATGTTGTACCTTGCAGAGTGAGTCAGCACGGTTGTACGAGAGCAGTCCCAGAGCTGCACCGAGGGCAGTTTACTGACATCTGATTGGACGAGAGCAGTCCTAGCAGCCTTGATCTGCAAAAAAAGCCTTAAATAGAGAAGCATCTGCATGACCTCACCCCTCCAGACGAGGGGGGGAGGGAAATGAAGGGAGGAGGGGTGTGAGGAGGGAGGGGAATGGGGGAGGGGAGGGCGACCACAGTGTAATTGAGTTGCCTGAGCTCATTTAGAAAAGTCTGTCAGACGTCTAGTTTTTGTCAGATGGAGAAGGAGGGAGGAGGAGAGGGTGCTAGTCTACCTCCTTACCTCTTCCCCTAAATCTAGCCCACTCAGTTGTAAATCTGGACCTCTAAGCCTTCATCAGAACAGCTGCCTCTCCAGAGAGGAGGGGGAGAGGAGAGAGGTGGAGAGGAGAGAGGTGCTGGAAAGGAGTGAGGTGGTGGAGAGGAGAGAGGTGGAGAGGAGAGGTGGTGGAAAGGAGAGAGGTGGTGGAGAGGAGAGGTGGTGGAGAGGAGAGAGGTGGCGGAGAAGAGTGAAGTGAGGGTTGGGGGATTGGACGGGGGAAGGATTTGTCGGAGCCTTTGAGTGAATCACCTTGTCAGAGATCAACATTCCTTTTCAGGACACAGAGCATCTTTCATTCATGGACAGTTCAGGGTGTGTGCTTACGTGTGTGTATGTGTGTGTGAGCGTCTGCTGCCTGAATTATGGTTCCTAATGTTGTGTGTTTAGGAGCTCAGAGGACAGGAAACGGTTCGTCGGAAACAGGAAACAGTTTAATGACCACCTGCTCTGTTTGTTTACATGAAGCACTCCCCAGACCCCCTGTGTGTGTGTCTGTAGGTACGTGTGCGTGTGTATGAATTACAGGTGAGTTTCTGAAGATCAGTCATCATGCCAAGTGCATATGCTGACTGTCAGTCAAGTAGGACAAGAAGTTACTCCACACAACTACACCCTCACAATCTCTACTAATCACCCATGGGTGACCTTATCCTGCCCAATGAGAGACTAGCTCTCTCCAGGTAACCAACTATAGGCCAATCAGAGACCAGCTTCTAACAGCTCTTGGAATTAGGAGGAAGAGGATGGGGAGGGGGAGAGATAACCTGCTGGGGAGACCGGTACCAGCACAGGGCTGGGGTCAGGGTTAGAACCAGGGGGAGAGTGAGTGACCAGCAGACAGAGCATGTTTTCTTGTCTCTCCACTGCTGATGCTCAGTCACTGAGCAGGCTTCTCCACCAGGGGGGGACAGGAACACCGCTGACAAACGCACAAAACTGCTATTTGCAATAAAATACTTCATTTTCAGTCTTTCCCAACAGTGCAAAAGGGTTAGCTAGAAGTCAAAGTAAAGAATATAAGATACAATAAGCTATAAATTAAGTTAACCATTTAACTTATATTATCTAAACAATGGGCAGTATTAACAAAATAATGTATAGTAATATTAAAGTGAATTGACAGGTGATAATAAAGCATTCATTTTTAAGAATTCCACAACTTCCAAACTCTTAATGTAAAATCCATGACATCACAAAGGAAGAGGAAGAGTTTTGTGGTAATCAATGTTGTTGCCGTGGTAATGGTTCCAAGTTAAGAGTCCTGCAGTCAGCAGTCTCCAGCAGAGAAACAACAGAGCCCTACAGTAGGTTACAGCCCTGACCCACAGTACTACTGCCGGACATACACTCCTGCTGCCTGACCTACAGTACTACTAGCCCTACAGCACTATTGCCTGACCTTTAGTCCTCCAGTCTGACTTCCAGTGTAGCCAGACCCATGCTGACCTCACAGTAAATCCCAGAACTGATGCCAGACAAGCAGGTCAGCTTGCCATGAGGTGCTGCTAGCCTCCCAGTCCTGATTGGTCACAGCCAGGCTGTGATGTCAGCAGCGCAACAAGGGTTAGGGCAGGAGTCAGAATGACCGGACGGAGAGCAATGGATTCTGGGAAGTCTATTGATGAGCGTGCGATGGAGTGCAGGGAAAATGGTTACCTGCTGTCGGCTAAGAGGATTGGCTCTGGAGCCTTCTCCAAGGTCTACTTGGGTTATGCCACGCCCAATAAGATCTGCCAAAACTACAGGCTGGCCAATGACCTGCGCAGCAAGAACCACAACATGGTACACTATCCACAGACTAGGACAGAGTTGAGTTGAGAGCAGTAGAGTATCCAAGTAGTGAACCCTAGATTAGATTAGCAGAGTTTGGTACAGTCACAACGCTGTTTTGCCTGTCTGTCTACCAGTCCGTCTCATCTACCAGTCTGCTGACTTGCCTGTGTCCGAATCTTAGTCTGTCTGTCTGTTTCTTGTTCTGTCTACGTTCATGTCTGTCTGTGTCTGTAAAGGTGGCTATCAAGATCATCTCCGTAAACGATGCCCCTCCAGAATATTCCAAGAAGTTCCTCCACAGAGAAATCTACGCCATGGACGCCACGTACAGACACCCTGGAGTGGTGAGAGCTGACACACACACACACACACACACTCACACACACTCACAGGATGCCGGTTGATCACCATGGCTGTTCTCCGGGTCGCAGATCCAGCTCTATGACGTGTTCCGCTCCCCGCTGCGGGTCTACCTGGTTCTGGAGCTGGCTCTGCGGGGAGACCTTCTGGAACACATCAACGCCGTGTCCCGCAGCAAAGGCTGCCCGGGCCTCAGCGAGGATGAGGCGCGCAGGGTCTTCAAACAGATTGTCAACGCTGTCATGCACTGCCACAACTGCCACATAGTACACAGGTAGTGTTTAAAGAGCTTTCGATGTCGAGACCACCTGTTCTTCAAACCATATAGAACCAACCACACTATGTGGTTGGGGTCTACATAGTTTGATACGTAGGCACGATATTAACCAACCTAAAAACCAACTAAAAATCAACTGCTAACGAAGCACTAGCAATCACGGCAGCAACGACTTGAAAGTGCGCAGATTCCAGATGCGAATGACATCATTTCCTCTTCCTGTTCAGAGACTTGAAGTGTGAGAACATTCTACTGGATGAGCAGGGCTTCGTCAAACTGACAGGTACACAAGCCCCCTCTTGCTTCATCTCCTAGCTTGTACTAGGTAATGAAGAGGAACTGGTTAGATGATGTGTGTGGATGTGTTGGGGGCGTTACGTCTGGTATGTGTGGTGCGTGTCTGTTTGGGAATGTTTATGTGGTGTGTATGTGTGTGTGTTACTGCCAGACTTTGGCTTTGCCAACCACTTTAGCGACAGGAGAGCCCTGATGAATACGTTCTGTGGTTCTGTGGCCTACACCGCCCCAGAGATCCTGCTCTCACGCAAGTACAACGGAGAACAGGCTGACCTCTGGAGTCTGTGAGTACACAAACACACATACCCCAGACACACACACACACACCCAGCATGCCTCTAGCTCCCTGCTGTGTGTCCAGGGGGGTGATCCTGTTTGCCATGGTAACTGGGAAGCTTCCATATCAGGAGAAACACCCCAAGAAGCTGCAGCAGCAGGAGCTCACCTTCCAGACGCCCATCTCCTCAGGTAACACACGCTGCTCTAGGCGCGCGCCTGCGTGTGTCTGATCTGGGCACACATCTGTCATCCCTATTTGCTCATGTCATATCATACTGTTTCTACAACACCTTTCTAGTTACTGGTATGCCGTGCCACAAAACATGTGCTTAGGTATGTGTGTATGTCAGGTGTCCAGGACCTGATCAGGAGGCTGCTGCAGTGGCAGCCCTCCTGTCGCCTGCCTCTCAGTCAGGTGAGCACACACCCCTGGCTTCTCCCCCCCACCAGCCTGCTGCACAAGCTCCGCCCCACCAAGAGTGACATCACCAGCCGGAGCCACGAGGGCCCCGACAGGTCCGGCGCCTCGTCCAGGCAGCACAAAGATGAGGAGCTGCCAGGTGAACGTGCATACCTGTCCGCTAGTGTTACCCATCTGTCTGCTAATGCTACCTGTCTGCTAGCGTTACCCATCTGTCTGCTAATGCTACCTGTCTGCTAGCGTTACCCATCTGCTAATGCTACCTGTCTGCTAGCGTTACCCATCCGTCTGCTAATGCTACCTGTCCACTAGCGTTACCCATCTGTCTGCTAATGCTACCTTTCCGCTAGCATTACACATCTGTCTGCTAATGCTACCTGTCCGCTAGCATTACCCATCTGTCTGCTAGTGCTATCTGTCTGTGCGTTACTTACGTCTTTCTGTTGGTAGCTTTGTTGTTTTCTGTGCCTGTGTGCTACATTGTTCCATCCTGTGTTCTGCCCCTCCAGGTATGGTGCTGTTACAGGGGGCAGTTAAAGGTCATTCATGCCACTCAGGACATGTTTCCCTACCGTCACCCACGCTCCGCCACCCCAGCCTGCGAAGCGGCCCGCTTCGAGCCCCCCCGCCCCCCAGCAGCGCTGACGGTGGGCGGGTGGCGCCTTCCTACCTCAAGCCCCCCCGCGTGACTGCCTGTCGTCTGCTGCTGCGCCCCACTCAGGCCCCCTCTGTGTCCCCCTCCCGCCTGTTTGTGTCTCGCAACCCTCGCCCCCCCTCCCAGCCCCGCCCTTTCCACAACCTGCCCAACTTCCGGAAGCCGGGTTCTGCCAAGGAGGTGAGATCTAAAGGTCTGACAGTCAAGATGGACGACAGCTGTGCCAAGAACTGTCTCAGGACTCCATCCACTGGCTGAACACGCACACACACCTGCCTGGGCAGGGATCAAAAGAGCCAGACACGGACACACTACCACACTGTCAAAAATGACATGAAACGTTTATTTTAATAAATGTGGATTTCTGGTCTGGAACTACAACTGTGTCTGATGTGTTAGAGGTCACACAGGTCATTGACTTGGTGGTTATGTGTTCTGTTTAACAGAAGTAGGGTTGTGTCTTCCATCCAATCAGAATCTTCTCCAGTCCACTTCTCTACCTCTCCCCCTCGTGTTTCCTCTCCTCCAGTCCTCCCTCCCTCCTCCTGTTCTCTACTTCACCTCCTGCTGTTCTCAGTCTCTCCTTCTCCTCTTCCTTCGCTTGCTTCTGCTGCAGTTCTTCCTGCTCTTTCTTCATCTGCTCTTCTTCTTTGCTATCTGCGTCCTTCAGCTTCTCCTCCACCTCAGTTGGGATCTCCACCTCCATCAGGTTCTCCATCCCTTCATCCGGCTCGTCCCCAATCAGGACCTGAGGATGGAAAACGCAGGAAGAGGAAACAGGAAACGCTTAGCAGTGGGGAAAAGTTGATTGGTCCGTTGTGGGGCGGCAAACCAAAAATCAAACAAACCAAATGATTGATATTTTCTGTGCCGCGCAATTCTTCGATTTCAAGTACGTAACAAGTACATAACATACTTCAAGTACATGATTTTTTGTTTTTATAATGTAAAAAAAGGAGAAATCCCAAACCACTGTCCACCAGGGAGTGCAGCACCCTAGTGCACTGTGCTGGCAATGACTGAGCCATCCTAGTAATGACGATATCAGTATAAAGCGCATCACCCAAGGCTCCTCAGGACACATCACATATCAGATACCGCTCTTCCTCAGTTTTCCCACACATCCCATTCAATTTGAATTGGACTTAAAAGGTTCATCGACGCAACAGAAATGTGTGTATGTCTGTGTGTGAAGGTGAGTAAGGTGGGTGAGTGTATGTTACCTGGACCAACTTCTCGCAGGCTGACACCACCTGAGGTTCCTTCTCCCACTTGTGAAACTCTCTCATGATGGTATAAACGTTTGTCTGCTTCATCACCTGCCGGCCATGTTTGGTGGCTGTGAGCTGTTAGGGTTAGGCGGAGACGAGTTAGACTCTGTCTTACATAGATCACAGTGAGGGAAAATATAATGTTGGTTAATATGTCTATATTATATAATATATCTATCTATCTATCTATCTATATATATATATATCTCCATACTGCATACTGTATATATATTAACCAACATGATATTTTCCCAATACATATATTTTATACATATATTTTCCCTATACATATATTTATATACATACATACAACCACACATGTATGAAGAACATATCATTTTCAGCTGATATAATATGTACCCCCAACATGCAAAGAGTCTGTCCTGCCATCATGTGTGTTCTGTTCTGTGTTCTTTTGGTCATAATGAACAAACTGAGATAATATGGAGATATAGATTCTAGCAAAAGTTACATAGGGGATATGTATGTGTGTGTGTGTGTGTGAGTCAATCCAAGTAAGGACACAGCCTCCCATCCAAATTAATGGGACAATGTGTCCAAACTTTTGACTGGTAGAAATATATATCGAGTTGTTTTTCATACATGGTAGCGTGCTATTGCAATGCCATGTGATGCGTGCAGCTCCATATATGGTGCTGTGTGGTCGTGATGCATGCAGCTCCATATATGCTTCTGCGTGGTCATGTGATGCGTGCATCCCTACCAGCAGCAGTGTCTCCAGCAGCATGGTCCTCAGGTCAGGGTCTTCCTCCCTCTGCTTGTCCTCAGGCAGGTACTGCAGATCAGGGGGCAGCCCATCATTCTCCTCCTCGCTAAGCTCCTCCCCCCCAGCCAGCGGGAGCAGCAGGAAGGGCAGGATGTCCACCGCATTGCTTAGCAACCACTCATGGTGGGCTACAGGACGAGGACAGAACAGTGAGAGGGGTGGTTAGCGAGCGGACGGGCGAGTGAGTGAGTTACTGAGTGAGTCAGAAGGGCGAGTGAGTGAGTGAGTAGGAGGCTGAGTGACTCACCGTGGTCAAAACAACAGTTCCTCAGTGTACCAATCACACCCCCCCGTCGGATGGCGGAGTCATGCTGCGTGTAGGGGAGGAGCCTCTGGATCACGCACCTGTAGGGAAATCATCACAGTGTCATATTTGAGTAATAAACGTACACGTGTGCATGTATATGACGCGTGTGCGTGTCTGGGTACCTGTCTTTGTCAAGGAGGAAGGCCCTGGTCTCAGGCAGCTGGGAGAGGTTGGCCAGCAGGGGACCCAGATAGTGCAGAGGGGCCGACTGCTGGGAGCCCTCAGAACAGAACAGCTCCACCAGCCCAGCCAGACCCCCCTCCTGCTGCAGCACGGCCTGCAGCACCGGGCCGCAGCTGGGCCGGTGCCGGGACAGGTTGGTGAGGATGGTGCTCACGCGGTCCGAGAACAGGAACGTGGGGTCGAACAGGTTCCGCAGCAGCGGCGGCAGGAAGTCCGGGTCCGACAGCAGAACCTGATGTAGGGTCTCGTCAGCAGATAAATTGACCAGAGCATGGAAACAGTCCTTTGCTATGGCGATGGAGGGGTCGGAGGTCAGGACGCGGAGGGCGTGGAGAAGTTGGGGCTGGGAACGGAGGCTGCGACAGCCATCCCTGGAGCCCGATAGGCCCAGCAGGTAGCCAGTAGCATGGCTTTTCACGTCCGGGCGCGTGTCTGTACCCAGGAATGAGAGGAGCTCCCCTGCCTGGCTCTCACTCAACATGGCCGACTGATGGTCCAGTCGGGGTCACGGCTGTATGCAGGACAGTCTACACTTGTGCTGGTCTACAGTGAACCAGGATGAGCTACAGCACCTGGGGTACAGAACTCCATTAGCACATCAATGTAACAGCACATACAGACGACCTCTCTGCCATTTAGAATATACTTCCAAATAACTATGACATTGAATATATATAGAGCATGTATAAGAATCTGTATGAGCAGTAGGCAGTTTTATGTTGGTTAATTTATTTCCTGAAAATGGTCAATAACATTAGAGCTCGTACTGTCCTAGTTTCTAGCATACGATTAGAAACTTTTGAACGTAAGTACCAAACTATTCTATGAACATATACAGGGCATAAATCTGATGTTTATAACATTCATAAGACACGTATTATGAATAACACTCACCTCTCACACGTTTGTAGCCATGCTGTTGCTCCTTCCGTGAAAGTATTTGAGTGACGTTCTATGGATCCAATGGCATTACCGAGTACACAAACATTTCCGCCCTGTAATACAGTATTGGTTTCTGATTCGTTGTGAAAACGGTAGTTCCGCCTGATTGGTGAAACTCTTCAACGTAACTTCCATAGCGCGCGCTACGACTGTCAACAATTCGCAGGGCTTTATGTTTGAACACTGGTTAAAATAATATAATTAAAGTATTTAGCTGGCTTTAAACGTTTACATGCCAAAAACTGAATTGTCACCTGGGTCAGTTTGGCGAGATGGATCGCTACAATGACGTGAAGATTCTTCTGAAGAACTGGGAACAGAAGTTTCTTAAAGAATACAAGAGGAAACCGAATAAGGTAAAGTTACGAACTGCATGTTAACATGACTGGTGAGAGCGCTTGTATATAATGCTTTAGCCACATGCAATGGTGCCATAACTTGAATCTGCCTGCTGTATGTAAAGTTTTATGTATGCAGGCTCTACACTCTTGCCCTCACCCGTCTCCCTCTGTCCCTCTGTCCCTCTCTCCCCCTCTCTCTCCATGTGCTTCTCTTTGCACCTCTTCATCCCTCGCCCTTTCTCTCCTCCCCTCTCTTTTCTTGTGTGTACTCAGGAGGACATCGACGGAGCCCCAGAGGAGACCAGGAGTGAGTAGGTCTTTGTTGTCATGGAGCTTGGTTGGTGGTGAAGGTTAGGGCGCTGCACTATGGGGGGCCAAGCAAATAAAGAGAATCCCTCTAAGATCAGTCCTCAAAAAGGCGATCACAATTTCTTCAAATAGCCGGATAGGACAGGCAACAACAACGCCAGTGTCTACACCCATTCAAGATCAACAAAGCTGTAAAGGGATGTTCTCTGAATAAACAGAAAATCTAACCAACCAATCTATCTACCAAACTGTTGTGTATTGCTGTGGTTGTGAGCAAATGCTTTTGTTCTAGAGCTTTACAAAGAGTACAGAAATCTGAAGCTTGACAAGGAAAACAAGAATCAGGAGCATGGACCCCAGCCCCAACCCCAACCACAGCCCCAACCCCAGCCTCAGCCTCAGTCTGCCGCAGAGAAGGTACTGTGTACTTATGTCAGTGCCTGCACCTGTATCTGTGTATGACAGCCTCTAAGCAACACAGTGGGTAGCTTTCTGGTTGGCTAGTTTTGTTTTTGCAACTGCTAGTTCTGACAACAGTGTCATTGTGTGTGTCTAGGAGACAGACAGCTGGGGGTCCTTCCTAAACCGCCGCAGCCTGCCAGCGGCTGGCCCCTCCCTCACCCCCCAGGACCGCGAGTCCCTCCAGGCCTCCGCCCAGTATTATGGCATGAAGCTCAAGACCAACCTGGGAGGCCTCATCAAGGTATGGATGTGAACCCAGCACCACAGTAGGGATGTGGGATATGAACCCAGTACTACAGTAGGGATATGGGATGTGAACCCAGTCACTCCAGCAGAAGCTATGCAAGTTATGTTAAAATGTAAACTGTTACAGTTATGGATGTTTGGTCTTATTGTCTGTAGGAGAGACCTGTGACTTTAAGGAAGAGCCTGACTCCTGGTCGCACTCCTGGTCGAAGTCCTGGTCTTGGTTCTGGTCCTGGACTTAGTCTAACTCCCTTAAAATCATGGAAGGAGCATCATCCAGGCCAAGGCAGCCCCAGTCCTATAGCCTCACCCTGGGGCAAGACCATTTCTGATGCCCCCCTATCCCAGTCGGGCAACACCTCCTTGCCCTCCCAACAGCAACTAGAAGAACCTATTGAACCGCTACCTCTGTTCCACCTCCCCAATCCAGCCCCCAGTCCTACATTAGACGGACAAGGAAAGTGGGGCCAACGGCCTGATTGTGGTGGGGGAAGGCCCCCCCTGCTACGGCCCTCCCTCACCTGCAGGCTGGCTGAGGTGGACCGTGGATGGCTGGAGCGCTGTCAGGTGTTCAGGGAGGTGGAGGAGGGAGAGGAGCCTGTGGTGGGAAATCTTAGTCTACTGTGCTCCTCCGCCACAGGGTCAACGCTTAGCTCCGCCCAGGCCAGCAGCACCACTACCTCTATGCTTAGCTCCGCCCAGGCCGACAACACCACTACTAAAATGCTTAGCTCCACCCAGGCTGGCGGCATCACAGCCTGCCCACTTAGCTCCACCCAGGAAGTTGGCCCCAATGCCTCTGCACTTAGCTCCACCCAGGCTGGCGAAGCTGCAGATGAGGCAGCTGGAGCGAAGCCAGGAGAGCAAGAAGTTAAATCAAGAATAATCACCCCCAGCAATAACAGAAAAACACAAACCACCTCAAGGAAGACTGACAGGTGGGCGGAGGAGGGGTGGCAGGAGGGGGGAGGGCTGGAGCCCAATGGTGAACCACCTAGGCAGGATAGGAGAGCTGGCAAGAAGAAAGGAAGAAAGAGAGGGAGGGAATCTGTGGAGGAGGGAGAGACGGTGGAGGAACCAGGTGATGAAGAGGAGGAGGGGGGAAAAAAAAAGAGGAGGAGAACCAGGAAGACCGAGTCTCAACCAGGGGGAGGAGCCAAACCTGGGGGAGCAGCCAAGCCAGCCAGCAGGCGGAAAAAGAAGACAGGTGGAGATATGAGTGAGAAGGATGGAACAAACGATGTAGAACCCAAGGCTCCCCGCAAGGTCCCCCAGGAGAATCTGCTGGGGGAGGTGGATGAGGAGGACGTCAGTGCAACCAGAAACCGTGTGAGCCAACCAGTCAGACCCAGGTACCATGATGATGAAAATACACTGATGATGTCATAGTATTGATAATGGCCCTACACTGATTCTGTGTAAGAATGATGATGTCACTCATTGACCAGGCAGAATGGTAATAATGTCACAGTGCTGAGTATGTCACAGTGTTGATGATGTCACAGTCCTGGCAGGATGCTGATGTCACTGTGCTGACAGGATGCTAATGATGTCACAGTACTGATTATGTCGTAGTGCTGACAGGATGCTAATGATGTCACAGTACTGATTATGTCGTAGTGCTGGCAGGGTGCTGATGATGTCAAAGTGCTGATGATGTCACAGTGCTGAGTATGTCACTGTGCTGATGATGTCACAGTCCTGGCAAGGTACTAATGATGTCACAGAGCTGATGTCACATTGCTGATGATGTCACAGTGCTGATGCCGTCACAGTGCAGGATTCTGATGGTGTGTGTCTACAGGCTGAACTCGGAGGGGAACTTTGTGAGGATCAACCTGAAGAACAAGTCCCATGTGAAGGGCTTTGCTCTGAGAGGAGCAGCCCTACGCAAGCAGGTGGGATGACTGGACTGCCACTTCATCAAGGTTCGGTTCGCAATTCTCCTTTTACCTTATAACCTGTCTGTGTGTATTTCAAATGTACATGCAGAAGTTCCAGCTGAAGGGGGAGCGGTTTGGAGGAATGACGGGGCGGGGCAGAGGAAAGTTCTCTGGGTTCAGTCGTCAAGGCGACAGCTGCTTCAAGTGTGGAGGGACGGGCCACTGGTCCAGAGACTGCCGTGGGCCGGGTGAGGTCACATGACTCTCCTTCCCTTCCAGTCTCCCCTTTATCTAAACCCATCACAACACAATAACATAGTACAGTAACATATATACTACATACAGAACTACATACTTCAATCACATACTGTCATAAAATGCTTGACAGTAGAATAACACGCTGTAGCAACATTCCACCTACTAAAGTGATGCTGACCTGACATCCCTCGTGTCCCTTGGTAACGTCCTTATAGCCCCTCCCCCCGTGGCATTGGAGGTGGAGGCGAAGCCTGTTGAGGAGGAGCCCTTCCTGCTGCCCACCCTGGAGGAGGTTGCCAGGGCAACGGGGACGCTGCGCTCCGAGCTGCTAGGTAGGAGATCTCCGACGCGACCAGCACGATCATCCTCACGGTGGTCTGATCGGACTGAGATTGTGCCTGTGTGTGTCCACAGTGTCCCCCAGTGTCAGGGAGCAGCAGGAGGAAGAGGAGGTGCTGCTTAATGTCATCAGACCAGATTATGAGCGGCCTGCCCCCCCTCCCCCTGTGGAGCCCCTTTATAGCCTGGGAGAGGATGGACAGGTGCAGGGTAAGAGTACACACACGCGCACACACACATACAAATATATGTGTGTGTACGTATATGCACACAAATACACGTACATCTGGTATCTCTATTAGACACACACATACAAGCACACATACACGGTATCGCTCTATCTCTCTTACACACACAGATTACTTTTAATGCAGTGTCTGAATGTGTGTGTGTGTGTGTGTGCACCCAGCGGCCCCTCCGGAGGTGTATGATGCTCTGAGGACGTTGGGCTACCAGAGCTTCAGACCAGGACAGGAGAGCTCCATCATGAGGATCCTGTCAGGTACTGCACCCCTCACTGCTCTGCTTTTCCAGTCTGCTCCTGTTCAGAATCAGAATCGGTTTTTATTTGCCATGCAAGATACACAAGCACAGAATTTACTGTGGCAGGGAAGTGCAAACATAGAACATATATATATATATATATATATATAAACAGCAAAGCAAGGTAAACAATAAACAATGTCCAAATGACTTCAGCAAATGGACAACTATCCCATATATATAACCATCCCAGTTATATATCATACTGCGTGTGTGTGTGTGTGCAGGTCAGTCCACCCTTGTGGTGCTGTCTACAGGGATGGGGAAGTCTCTTTGCTACCAGCTGCCTGCGCTGCTGTACGCCCAGCGCTCCACCTGCATCACCCTGGTGGTGTCCCCTCTGGTCTCTCTCATGGACGACCAGGTGACACCTGCTCCCTCTGATCTCTTCCTCTGGTCTTTGTCTAGGCATCCCCTTCTGACCTCTCCTCTGGTCTCTCCTCTTTCCTCTCATCTGGTCTCTACTATGTCGTTTTCTATAACCGCTGTTTGGATGATGTTTTGGATAAAGGTGTCTGCTAAAAGCGTTGTGTGTGTGTTCAGCTGTCAGGTCTACCAGGAAGCCTGAAGGCAGCATGCATCCACTCCAACATGTCCCAGAAACAGAGAGATGTAGCCATAGAAAAGGTGAAGCACTGGTTCTGGGTTCAGTCCTGGGTTAGGGACTCTAAGACTGATCTAGGTTTAAATCTTAGGTTCTGTGGTTCCAAGCCTGCATTTCCGATTCTACCTTGTGTTCCAAGTTTGTGTCACTGCCATGTGTTTGAGGTCCTGTTCTACCACTGTCTTCCAGGAGATTGTACCCATGAAATTGTTTGATATTGAATGTGAGATATGTTTCATTTGCTGCACCATAGTTAAAACATCATTGAAATTGCAGGTTTGCAGTATATCTAGGCAACACAGTTCTAAGCTTGTTTGCTAGAATCTCAGTCAATCTTCTCTGCGGAGGCTCTGATGTTAGCTGTGTGTCCTAAGGCTGTGTTGTGTGTTCTTTCTGCCCAGGTGAAGGCTGGTGAGGTGCATGTGCTGCTGCTGTCTCCAGAGGCGCTGGTGGGCGGGCACTGCCTGCCCCCTGCTGAGCTGCTGCCCCCAGTGGCCTTCGCCTGCATCGACGAGGCCCACTGCGTCTCTGAGTGGTCACACAACTTCAGGCCCTGCTACCTCCGCCTCTGCAAGGTCAGGGAGCAGCTGCAATCAATATTACTACAACTAACCCTAAACGTCACCTACTAATATCAACTCTAGCTTGCACCCTTCGACAACTACTGCTACTAACCCTAACCTGCATCCAACTATGAACTCCCTCACCCTGACTTCCTCACACTCACTTCCTCATCCTCACAACTTCACACCCTGCAAGTAGCAGGCGATGGCGTCTACTATGATTGTGTTTTTACTGGAGTTCAACCCCATTATTTCCATATCCATAAATAAAGATACATCATTTATTCAATATAAAGATTTAATATTTGGGATAATCAGATAGGATAGGCAACGCTCAGGTCGCCGTTTGTTAACACGTGTGTATGGGTGTGTGATTGTGTGTGTGTGCGTCCGCGTGTGTGCATGTGTGTGTCAGGTCCTGAGGGATCGCCTGGGTGTGCGCTGTCTGCTGGGTCTGACGGCGACCGCCACGCTCTCCACCGCGCAGGACATCGCTCGCCACCTCAGCATTTCCGACCGGGACGGCATCTCCATCCGCTCTGACGCCGTGCCGAGCAACCTGCTCCTCTCTGTATCCACCGACCGCGACAAGGACCAGGTGACCACGACCACAACATCACCGTAACACAACCACAATGCCATGACATGGACCAGATGCCTTAGACTACAAAGCAAGATCAACACACCCGGAACATCTTGAGCGTGTTAGCTGGTGTATTTTAGATAGCTAGTTACCTTGTCAACCTGAATCACCACACCACAAGGCTGTTTTTATAGTACAATTCATACACAAAATAATTCAAAGTCCTTTACAGAAAAAGACAAGGGAATAGAAAAGAGCATATACAACAATTACAATTGAAACAATACTTTAAAACAGTAAAGTTTTATTTAAAAATTATAATTAAAAATCAATTTCAAATTAACTTAAAAGAGAAGAGTGCAGAAGATAAAACATTTTCAGTTGACAAATGCACAGCTAAAAAAAAACCTGTTTTAAGTCTGGACTAGAGCATTGTCAGAGTAAAGGCCTGTCTAACATCGTCAGGAAGACTGTTCCACATTTTTTCAGCATAAAACTGAAACGCTGCTTCAGCGTGTTTAGTCCTGTGCTCAGAGTCCAAGAGTAGTTCACATGGGATCAGCATGTCAGAGATGTACTTTGGTGCTAAGCCTGAGAGACTTGTACACAAGCAGAGCTATTTTAAAGTCTGTTCTCTGAGCTACAGGAAGCCAGTGCAGAGATGGTAAAATGCTGATGATGTTAGAGATTTAATGTGACAGTTGAAGTTCAAGTCAGAGCCCATGATTACCCCTAGATTTCTAACCTGACTTGTAGGTTTAACTGAAAGAGACTCAAGGTAACTACCAACACTTGCTCTTTGTTTCTGTGGGCCAAAGATGATTATTTCAGTCTTGTCTGTGTTCAGACAGGCATATTAACTGGCCTAAAGGGAGCATTGAACAAAAGAGGTCCCAGGATGGACCCCTGGGGCACCCCACCGGCCAGGGCCATTTGGTCTGAAACATAGTTACCAATTTCAGCAAAGTACATCATGTCTTCACGACAGGACTTAACCATTCAAGGGCAATACCAGAAATGCCTATCCAGTCCTCTAATCTTTGTAACAGGATCACATGGTCAACTATTAAAAGCAGCACTTAAATCTAGCAGAACTAAGACAGAGACTTTGCCCTCGTCAGTGTTCAGATGGATGTCATTAGTCACCTTGATAAGAGCAGTCTCAGGGCTGTGACAGGGCCGTGACAGGGCCTAAAACCTGACTGAAAATGATCAAAGCAGTCATTCCGCAGAAGAAAGTCAGTAATTTGTTGGTATACAACTTTCTCAAGGACTTTAACTAAAAAAGGCAGGGCCGATAGCTGTTCAGTACTGTGGCATCAAGACTGATCTTCTTTAGGAGAGGCTTGATGACAGCAGTTTAATTGGAAATATCCTTTGAAATGTCTGAGGCTGTATGAGATGTTACCTAGATGAGAAATTAGTGATGACATCCTACTAAGCACAGATGTTAGAAATCTAGTGGGTACCACATCGAGGCAGCATGTGGATGAACTCAGACTGGAGATGATCTCTTGGACTGTTTTGTCAGTGACAGAGGTGAAGTGTGTTTGCTCTAAGTGTCTGGATGTTTGAGTTCAGAGCATGTTTAATCCTCTGAATCTTGTCATTAGAAAATCTTGCAAACACATTGTACTCAGTTGTAGAAATGAGTTCGGAAGGCAATGGAGCTGGAGGGTTTGTTAACCTGTTCGCTGTAGCAAACAGGACACGTGAGTTGGTACTGCAGTTTGCGATGATTTCAGAAAAATATCTTTCCCTTGTGCTACTCTAAATGTGATTGAAGACATCTAACATCTCTTTGTAGATGTCATAATGAATCTGGAGCTTTGACTCGCGCTATTTTCGTTCGGCCCTTGGACAGGCCGAAGACGGGCCCTACCTGACTTGCTCCAGTGTAGCCGCTGTAACAGAGTGTGTTTGTGTGCAGGCCCTGGTGTGTCTACTGAAGGGAGAGCGGTTTGGCAGCCTGGACTCCATCATCGTGTACTGTACTCGGCGGGAGGAGACGGGCCGCATCGCTGCACTGCTCAGAACCTGCCTGCAGGGGGTGCTGCTGAGGGACGCAACCAAGACCACCAGCCTGGAGCACAACCCTGTGGAGACGAAGAAGAAAGCTCTGGGTCAGTGGTCTTAGATGGGCCTGAGTGTGGAGACAAGGGCTTGGTTAGAGACTGGCTGGAGCCCCCAAGCCTCTCAATCAGGGTTAAGTGTGTCTCCAGCCAGTGTGGTTAACTGTGTTCCATCTCCCAGCCAGGAAAAAGATACGTAAGCCTTTGAAGTGGATGGCAGAATCGTATCATGCAGGCATGTCCGCTAGCGAGCGCCGCCGTGTCCAGAACAACTTCATGTGCGGCCAGCTGCGCGTGGTTGTTGCCACGGTAGCTTTCGGAATGGGGCTGGACAAGTCGGATGTGCGTGGCATTGTGCACTACAACATGCCCAAGAGTTTTGAGAGCTACGTGCAGGAGATCGGCAGGGCGGGACGAGACGGTCATCCAGCGCACTGTCACCTTTTCCTAGACCCGGAGGTCAGGGTTCACCGCCAGTTCGCTACTGACCCAGATAGCTAGGCGTTAGATAGTTAGCTAGTGAGCTATTTAGCCAGATCATTAGCGTGAAAGTATGCTAGCTTGTTAGAATGAAATATTAACCAGTAACAATGGGAGAAATATTTAACCAGATGTATTTCAGGGTGGAGACCTCCATGAGCTGAGGAGACACATCTACTCTGACACTGTGGACTACTACTCCATCAAGAGGCTGGTGCAGAAGGTCTTCCCTGCTTGCAAATGTCGACAGATTAACCTCAAGCAGCAAGAGATCGCCAGGGTAACGCTCCCCTCCCCATAGCAGCATAGTCTTTGGTTCAGGACCAACCTTTTAAATTCTTTTAATTTGTCATCTCTTCTCACCCCTCTTTCTCTGTCTCCCTCTCACCTCGCTTCTCCTTACAACTCCCTCTCTGTCTTCATTCCTTTTCTCCTTTTCTTCCCCTCCCTCCCTATTCTTTCTCTCCCTATCTGTTCTCACCCCTGCCTCTATTTCCTCATCCTTCCATATCGTCTTTCCTCTTCTCCCCACTCTTTTCTTTCTCCTCGATCCACCTCTCCATCCCTTTCCTCACCCTACTCCTCTGTCCTCACCCCTCCCTCTCTACACCTCTCTCTACTCCCCCCTCTCATTCTCTCTCTTTCTCTCTCTCTCTTGGTCGTGTTGCAGGATGTGGAGGACCGAGAGCTGCTCGAGATGATGGACATGTGTGACCAGGCAGTAGAGGAGCTCCCCCCCACAGGGCAGGTGGAGCAGTCCAGTCAGCCTCCTGAGGACAAAGGTGGACCAGCCCATCTCCCACCAGATGGGGGACTGAGGGTGGAGGAGTCAGGGGATGAGCAGCTAAAGAACCAGAAAGTGGAGCACGCAGAGCAAGATGTTGAAATGTCAAAGGTGGTGAAGGAGGAAGCATGCAGAGGGACTGATTGGCCGAGCACAAGAGTGTGTCACACCCATGAGAGGGCCATCCCCATAGCGGAGACGGTAGAGGCTCTAGACATCACAGAGGAGGGTCTGTACCTCAGATACACTTTAACTACTCCCACTTACTTTCTAACTACACCAGAACTACACCTTTGCACCCTAACTACACCCAGCTATATATGAACTATATCACAATACACCCTAAACACAGTTCTTCCTGTAGGATTATTGAGCACTAGCATTGTTACTAGCATTAGTACAGTAGTATGCCTGAGGCTTAACCTGGTGTGTATGTGTGTGTGTGTGTGTGTGTGTGTGTGTGTCAGGTCTGGAGACGCTGCTCTGCTACCTGGAGCTGCATCCTCAGCAGTGGGTGGAGCTTCTTCACCCAACGCTGTCCTCCTGTAAGCTGGTGTGCTACGGAGGCCCCACCCACTTACGCACACTCACCAAGATGTACGTCACAATTCCTGTTCCGATCCCTGCTGTTGGCAGATCATATCTTCTAGATGGAAAATTAGATGCTGTATCTACTGTGTATCAGGTTGTGTGTTGGGGGGATTACCAATGCTGTTGTGTTATTTACTTAGCTGCCCTCCAGTTGCCGTGGTTTTGGCAAGGAAGCGCATGGCAGGTGAGCGTGTGGAGGCTTATGATTCGGTGGAGTTTGATGTCGTCGAGGTAGCTGATACTATGGGATGGCAGCTGCCCCTGGTGAAGAGAGGAATCCGACAGCTGCAATGGAGCGGTGAGTGTATGAAAGTGTGTGTGTGTGTGTGTATGTCTGTCAAAGAGTGAGTGAGTGTGGTTATGTGTGAGAGAGTTTGTGCGAGACTGAGTTCCTCTCACTCCTCTGGGCTTGTGTGTGTGCGTATCTCTGTGAGATTTCATGTGTTCATGTATATGTATGCGTGTGTGTGTGTTTCTCCTCACCATCCCTCCCCCAGGTTCCGGTCGGGGCGGAGTCATGGTGGAGTTCTCCAAGCTCTCCTTCCACTTCCGTTCTTATGGCGACCTGCTTCCTGAGGAGATGGATGGCGTGTGTAACTTCCTGCATGGCCGTGTGCTGGCCCAAGAGAAGACCCAACTCTACCAGTTGTCTGCCTGCTTCCACGCCTTCCGCAGGTCACACACAAACACACACACACACACACACACACTTAGCAACATATCTGTGTTCTGACAGTTCTGAGGAGTCATCTAAGTTCTTATGGCTTCTCCAAGTTCTAATTTCTTCTTTGGGTTCTAGTGAGTGCTTTAGGATGTAAATGTGTGTGTGTGTGTGTGTGTGTGTGTGTGTGTGTGGTGTGTGTGTGTGTGTGTGTGTGTGCGCGAGCAGTGTGGCGTTCCGCAGTGTGAGCTGCTGTGAGCCGGAGCAGGGCAGCAGCCAGCAGCTCAAGGCTCTGCTGGGAGAATACTTCAACAGGAGGAGGGAGATGAACCTCCCTCTGCATCATGCAGCTGAGGAGCTGGAGACCAGCAAGCACAACGTACACACCTTCGCACACACACTGACATGTGCATAGTCACACACTCGCACACTGACATGTATATACACACGCACGAATGCGTGTACTTTATACATTTATGCACCCATACACTGCCATAGGGACTACATGATGTTTGTGTGTTGATTATTTGTTTGTGTTTGTCGTCCAGTTGCAGGACTGGGAGGAGCAGATCAGAGCTGATATCCGTAGTTTTCTGGCCAATCGGAGCGATGAAAAGTTCTCAGGGAGAGCCATAGCCCGAATTCTGCATGGGATTGGTCAGTCCACCGCCCCCCTCCTTGTCATCTCCTTTCTTGTATTCCTCTCTTCTCTTCTGTCGTCTCTGACTGCGTGCGCTTTTCCTTCACAGGAAGTCCCCGTTACCCTGCCCAGGTGTACGGCAGGGACCGACGCTATTGGAGGAAGTACATTCAGTTTGACTTCAATGAGCTCATTCAAATGGCTACCCAGGAGATCATTCGGTTTAAATGATCATTAAGACTGACCTATCTGTTTACGCTGAGTTTCTGTTGCTTGGTAGACGTGCCATGTCTCTTAATGCGAGCAGTGTGGCGTTCCGCAGTGTGAGCTGCTGTGAGCCGGAGCAGGGCAGCAGCCAGCAGCTCAAGGCTCTGCTGGGAGAATACTTCAACAGGAGGAGGGAGATGAACCTCCCTCTGCATCATGCAGCTGAGGAGCTGGAGACCAGCAAGCACAACGTACACACCTTCGCACACACACTGACATGTGCATAGTCACACACTCGCACACTGACATGTATATACACACGCACGAATGCGTGTACTTTATACATTCATGCACCCATACACTGCCATAGGGACTACATGATGTTTGTGTGTTGATTATTTGTTTGTGTTTGTCGTCCAGTTGCAGGACTGGGAGGAGCAGATCAGAGCTGATATCCGTAGTTTTCTGGCCAATCGGAGCGATGAAAAGTTCTCAGGGAGAGCCATAGCCCGAATTCTGCATGGGATTGGTCAGTCCACCGCCCCCCTCCTTGTCATCTCCTTTCTTGTATTCCTCTCTTCTCTTCTGTCGTCTCTGACTGCGTGCGCTTTTCCTTCACAGGAAGTCCCCGTTACCCTGCCCAGGTGTACGGCAGGGACCGACGCTATTGGAGGAAGTACATTCAGTTTGACTTCAATGAGCTCATTCGAATGGCTACCCAGGAGATCATTCGGTTTAAATGATCATTAAGACTGACCTATCTGTTTACGCTGAGTTTCTGTTGCTTGGTAGACGTGCCATGTCTCTTAATGAACGCATGAACCATTTATAAATCAATAAATATTTTTCTATCATTTTTAGCACAAGCCTTATCCCAAGGGTTTCTGAAATATGTGGAGGAGATAAGAGGTAGTGGGCAAGCAGAGAGGACTAAGAAGGGGAGGGTTTTTCCAACATGCTTACCGAAAAACTGCATCTGAAAACATGTTTTAGCTGTACTTATTGGTCTAATGGGTACAGATACTTGACATTCTGGGAAGAGGTCACAAGGGCTGGGGAAGTCCTGGTTGGCTCCCAATCATTAACCAATCCGTGGTTAATGAAGAGGTACAGGGCAACAACTGAACACAAAAAGGCAAAATATATTTTTCTATCATTTTTTGCACAAGCCTTATTCCAGGGGTTTCTGAAGAATGTGGGGGAGATAAGAGGTGGTGGGCAAGCAGAGAGGACTAAAAAGGGGAGGGTGAAGGGGGGGGAGGAGAGATGGTCAGGGATACGAGAGGGTGAGAGAAGGGACACGGTAGGAAGGAGAAGGTGGTGGTTTTGGAGGAGGAGACAGGCAGCAGGTAGGAAGTGCTGGAGGCTCAGAGGTCTGTTCTCCTTGGCTCTGCTGCAGCTGAGCCCAACCCCTAAGATCTGAGAATCTTCGGGAATGGCGACTCAGCTCGCAAGGGTAACCGCTAGACCATAACACAGTTCTGGATTTATGGTCTGTTCAGAATAAAAAATGTTATTATTCTGAACTGATGTGGTTACATGCATACAAAAGTGTGAGTGTTTTTTTTTACTGTTTCAACGTGCTTACGGGAAAACTGCATCTGAGATTGTGTTTTAGCCGTACTTGCTGTTAATGTGCTAATGTAACCTGCTAATGTGTACAGATACTTGACATTCTGGGAAGAGGTCACAAGGGCTGGGGACGTCCTGGTTGGCTCCCAATCATTAACCAATCCATGAAGGAGATAACAGCATGATCGAAGTGGCAGAGCCTCTTATCAGCCTGCTGTGTTTAATGTACATCGGGTCAGGAATGTCTTGTGTTGTGAAGGATGTTGAGTGATCTGAAGGTCTGGCGACGTTAATCAGTATGAAAGCCAGACGAATGAACTATCTCACTTCTGCTCAAACAGTAACATTGTATATGCAGAGCAATGCCTCAGATTGCTTAGAACCCCAGATTAGCTTGGAACCAACCAAAACCCTCAGGGAATACTAGGACCAACTCCCCCAAATCTAGTGAGGGATCCCCTCCTCCAGAGACGGTGATGCAGGTACAGGGCACTGGCTGAAGACAACAAGGAAAATGAGAAGCAACTCATTAGGGCACAAAAATGCAGGGGGGGGGGGGTTCTATAACTCTTGCGGAAAATCAAACAACTAGTAGAACAGCATGAACAACAGAACAGCATGGTCTTCAGGTCCCCCTCCCCACTCCACCGTGGAATAGCGCAGTCTATTCTTGTGTACATATCTTTCAGACTACCATCAAGACAAAAGAACCATCAATAACTCCAAAATGGTTTACTTAAACGGTTATTTAAAATATTGATGGTGTACGAAAAGTACATCATTGACAAGGTGTGTCATATATGGGTAAATAAAATCTCCTCT
>BROE01000011.1:2287335-2306364 GCA_036571765.1 Plecoglossus altivelis | reverse complement strand
GCAGTCTATTCTTGTGTACATATCTTTCAGACTACCATCAAGACAAAAGAACCATCAATAACTCCAAAATGGTTTACTTAAACGGTTATTTAAAATATTGATGGTGTACGAAAAGTACATCATTGACAAGGTGTGTCATATATGGGTAAATAAATGAACCTATGTAGACATCAAAATGCAAATGTCCAGGTCACTGTATGGACCTGGGACTATCACAGTCACACACACTCCCTTCACAGACACACAAACTCTCAACAGTCACACACATTCCCATCATAACCACACACACACCCATCACAGGCACACACACTCCCATCCGTCACACAAACTCCAATCATACTCACACACACACCCCTCACAGTCACACAAACTCCCTTCAGTGTCACACAAACTCTCTTCACAGTTACACACACTCCCATCAGTCACACACCCCCCCCTTCAAAGTGACACCCTTCACAGTCACACAAACTCCCTTTACACTCACACACACCACCTTCACAGCCACACAAACTCTCTTCACAGTCACATAAACTCTCTTCACAGTCACATTGACTCCTATCACAATCACACAAACTCCCATCACAGTCACATTACTGTCATTCCCATCACAGTCGCATTAACTCCCATCGCAGTCACACACAAACTTCTCAGGAGTCACCCACACCTTTGTTCTGACTGGAGCTCTTCTCTCCTCACCTCCACAGTTACAGTAATTAAGCAACGTGGTTTGTGTCACCAAAGACCGTGACAGTAATCACACATGACACTAATGACAGTGATACACAGCCTTCTGTCAGAGTAGCTTGATCACAGGGACACATACACACCAGGTAACTGTGACCTGAGTTAATGGAAGGGTGTGCTCTGTCTGCACAGGTCTTGTGCCACTTCAGTCTGAAGTCCAGCCAAACTCTTCCTGGAGAAGCCATGGACAAATGTCTGTGTGTCAGTGTTTTTTTTGTCTATGTATTGTCATTTAAAAGGAAGGCTGTGCTGTCTCATTGAGCCCCTTTAAATGCCTGACAGTTATCACTATATATTATCATGGTGATTTTCACTATAGATCCTCACCTGTATTGTCTCTATAGATCATCAACTACACACAAATTCACTAAATATTTTTGGGGGGTTTGAAATGAATACAATCTGTGTTTGTTTTATGATCCTGTATCCTCCATGTTAATGTTTTTATGAATACAGTATTTTGTATGCCTAAGCATTTCAGAGACATGAAAGACCAGCTGGGTCTGGTTTGACAACGAGGTTATCTCGGTTGCGTCTGAAGGGGGTCGAGTAAGGCCCTCTCGCGCCGCGGGGGTGCTTTATGAGAAGTGCGGATCTCCCGCGGACCAATCAGGACACAGCTGACAAGTTCAACTGAATCTTTACCTGCGCCATCTGACACCTGCTCGAACTTGTTGCAGTGCGCAGAGTGCGTGGACGGTATCAGCACGAGAACAGTTGACCTACTTGAATAACTGGATCAGTTTCTCCACATAATAAATTACTTCCAAAAAATAATTTGAACACTTTCAAGAGATCGAGGGATGAAGTGTGTTTCTCCGCTGAGTGGCGTTCTCCTGGTCTGGCTCTGTCTGGGTCTCCCGGCGGGGATAAGATGCTCGTTGGAGGAGCAGGTGTCCTCCGGGATGCTGGAGATGGTGTCCACAGGCCAGGGGTGGCTGAATCACACGGCCGTTCGCTCCCTTTTCAATCAGCTCGAGCGGCGTGTGCAGTGGACAGCAGTGTCGTGTGAAAAGGTAACGTCTTTGCCCGTCAATGTCTCGGCTTTCGGAGAGGTCGAGGTCCAATCTTCACTTGGTATCGTTGCGCCGAGCGCTACAGTGTGTGCTGGGTTTTGAAATTAGGTTTCCTGTTTTGACGGGTCACTTTAAATAAAAATAGACCTAGTCTGTTTCGATTGAATCTAAATCACATTACATTTGTTTTAACATGTTAGAAGAACTTCGCGAAAGGCGACGGCAAAGTTGCAACCGTTCTTGACAATAGCGCGCACAGTTTTCGGCACAGTTCGCTGTGTCTTATTGAGATATATCTATTTCCAACGTGGTAAACATCGGATTAATAATCTATATATAACTGAAACACAAAATTAGTTCTGGAATGTGTTTTATTAACTTAAGGACCAACAGGAAACAAGTCTCCTTTACAGCCCCTGAAAGACCTTTGAGATCCAGCGAGCTTGTCTCTCTGGACAATGGACTCCAGTTGGATAACTGCTAGGCTGATGCAGCTTCAGTCACGAGGCTTCTTTACGGTGTCCAGTTGTCCAACCAATTGTCCATCAATCTTGTAACCAGACAGGGCATTACAGATATCATGAATAGTAAATGTTGAATGGCTCAAAACGTCTCAGATAGATCACAAAAAGCGTCGTTGATTATCCATTGTTCAGCAGGTTACATTTCATTCAGACAGATTCAGAAAGTGAATGTAAAAGAGGTTTTCATATGGATTGTCTAAGGTTGAACAGCACCAAGCTGTAAATAACTAGGTGAAGTCTGGCTCATGACTCAGCTGTTGACCTCCATGTTGGATCCAGCATGATATCACAGCCTGACAGATAGCAGGACTTCACTGGGTTCAGCATGTTCATGTGTGTGTGGTGTTTGTGTGTGTGGTGCATGTGTGTGTATGTGGTGTGTGTGTTCAGTGCCAGCCTCTGCTCTATCTAGACCAGCTGGTCAAGAACTATTCAAGCGAAGGTCTAGGAGTGGAGCATCTCTACCGTGTGTCCGAGGGGTGTGGTCTCTATCTCAGAAGCCCCGCCCTCGCCTGCGCCGCCATGCGAGAGGGGCGCTGGAGCGAGGAGACAGACCGCCTCCTGTGGAGCATCCGTCAGCAGGAAGAGCAGGCAGGGCAGTCAGAGGAGATACTATCTTCTCTGCTGCAGGACATCCAGATACACTACATACCAGATCATCATCATGTGGAGGTGGGGAACACAGTCACAGGAACATTTTAAACCCTATAATAACCTGGTGTTAACGGTAGCTACCTGTGCTCTCCTCCCTCCTAATCACCAGTGTCTGAGTAGCCATGACATTATGGCCCAGGTCAGCATGTGGTCGAGTAACCACAGTATGGTTTCCATGGTGATGGGGAGCATTGTGTACCATGTTCTCAAGGGAGAATGCCTGACAGGCCACGCCCTCCCAGGGGAAAGCTACTTCCTGGATTTCATCATGCAGAGCCTTGGCAACGACAGTGTCACCGTCCATGGTATTGCAAAGTTACCATAGTAACAACAGCTTGATCCTTGCTGCCTCTGTACCATTTCTATGGTAACAACATAACCCTTACTGATACTGTAGCTGTATCACAGTCTTTGTACAGTGATATCACTGTCTACTGTGCTGTCTACAACACCATTACTGCTTCTGGTGCTATAGTTATAGTTACACAAGGCTACAGGGTAACAGTTGTGTTTCCTGTTCAGAGCTGGAGCACCTGATGAGCAGTCTAAGCATAGGAGAAACACACCACCATGAAGATCACGACCATCTTCACACAGAAGACCCCCACGCTCACCAGGACGACAGTCACCGTGACCACAGTCACCAGGACAACAGTCACCGTGATCACAGTCATCAGGACAACAGTCACCGTGATCATAGTCATCAGGACAACAGTCACCATGATCACAGTCACCAGGATGACAGTCACCGTGACCACAGTCATCAGGTTTACAACCACACTGAAGAGGGACACGGTATGAACAGTAGCTGGGACCAGGTAAGCACACACCCTCACACTTTCACACAAACACATTCACAAGCACATTCAAAAACTCACTCACTCACTCACTAATGTGCTTGTCTTCCCAGGTGTGTTTCACAGCTCAGCAGCTGGTCCAGATCTATGGGATGAATGGGTCTGATCTAGTCCGGTCTGACCTGGCCCGGCTCAGCCCCGCCCTACTGCAGCAGCTTCTGTCAGGAGCCTGCTCTGCCCATCCCCTGCCAGATCTCTCCGACTCTCTCACCACCACCGAGCGTGAGTCTCTCATCCCCAGCCCCTCCTGCCTCCCCCCTCCCTCCTACACATACACACACACACACACCATCCCCAGCCCCTGTGTGTTGGGTCCAGCTCCAGGCCTGAGCAGGCGTTTCCTGCCGTCCATGTCTCCTGTCCCTGCAGGGTTCGTGTACGCCAGCATAGCTAACTTTCTGATCACCCTGACCTCCATGATCGGGATCGTGGTTCTTCTCTGCACTTCCTGCAGCAGCGTGTTCCAGCTCTGCATCCAGTTCTGCGTCAGTCTGGCCGTGGGCTCGTTGACAGGAGATGCGCTGCTGCACCTTATGCCCATGGTTAGTCCACAATTGTACACCACTACCTAGTCTACACTACTAGCTGGTATACACTACTACCTTGTATATACTATCCATTATACACTATTACCTAGTATACGCTACTACCTAGTACACACTTCTACCTAGCATGCACTGCTACTTAGTAAGCGCTACTAAGTAGACACTTCTACTAGACTTACTCTTTGGAGACGCACTGCTGCACCTCGTATACACCACAAACTAGTATGAAGTCAAAATGGACGCCTCGTTCCAGATTGTGTTACGTTAGTGTTTTATTGCATGGCTAATGAAGTACTATTTAGAATAGGAGCAGGGTTCAAACCTGAAATGCAACAACCATGATCCAGGGGCCTTTGCTTCAAGTCGAGATGAGACAGGAGCGGGGCTTGGTTAGGGTAGTGGGGGTTAGCCAGCTAGCTAACTCTCAACCTCAGTTTAGCAGCACATAGCTGGAGACGACGAGCAGCTGGGGCGAGCTCAAGCCCACTTCACAATTCCCTCAGAACATTTTCTATTAAGACTTTCTTTTCCCAGAATGACCCCTGTTATGCTGTGCATGTGACCAATAAATCTGTTTGACTTTGACTTTGGGTGTACTGTCACAATAAACCAGGGAAGGTTTATCACTGATATACTGTTACTGCAGCACACCCCAGGGTATATCTGATGTGTGTCCAACTTTCCAGCTGATTTTATTGCTTTTACAAGAATAAAGATCCTACATTTCATGCTGCTTGCTTTCCAGGAGTTAGGGTTCTCATTTGCTCATTGGATAATGTCTAGCTATCCTGAAAACGAGCAAGTTCATTTTGTGCGCGTGTGTTTGTGTAGGTGCTGGGACTGCATGTCCATGCAGAGGGCTCCAGCCATGGTGACGAGGAGCAGGGCCACGTGTACAAGCTCCTGGTGGTCATGGCTGGGATCTACTACTTCTACCTCATGGAGACTGTCTTCTCCATAGTCACTCAGAAGAAGGAACAACACCACCACCACCCACACCACCACGGCGTAGGTCTCTCCTCTCTCCCGGTCCTGACTGCTGCTCTCTCCTCCCTTCTGGTCTCCCTCTCCCCTTTGGTGATATCTCTGCCGGCCTCTCCACTGACTGCTGGTCTCTCCATTAGATGTGACGGAGATTGTGAAGGCTGTTTGCGAAGGCTGATTGTGAAGGCTGATTATCAAGGCTGACGGTGAAGGCCACTTGTGATGGCTGATTGTGATGGCTGATTGTGAAGGCTGATTATTAAGGCTGATTGTGATGGCTGTGTCTGAAGGCTGGTTGTGATGGCTGATTGTGGAGGCTGTGTGTTTGCAGGAGGAGGTGGAGCCTCACCACTGTGACCATGGCATGGTACTGGAGATGTACCAGGAGAAGAAGAAGACTGCCTCTCAGACAGACCTGGTACTCTCTCTCTCACACACTCACACATACCTCTCTCTCTCTCTCTCTCTCTCTCTCTCTCTCTCTCTCACACACACACACACACACTCACACATACCACTCTCTCTCACACACACACTCACACACTCACACATACCACTCTCTCACACACACACACACACACTCACTTATACTACTCTCTCTCACACACACACTCACACATACCACTCTCTCTCTCTCTCTCACACACACACACTCACACTTACCACTCTCTCTCTCTCACACACACTCACACTTACCACTCTCTCTCTCACACACACTCACACATACCACTCTCTCTCTCACACACACACTTACACATACCACTCTCTCTCTCACACACACTTACACATACCACTCTCTCACACACTCACACATACCACTCTCTCTCACACCCACACACACACACACACACATACACTAAGACATACCACTCTCACACACACACACACACTCACACATACCCCACTCTCTCTCCACACACTCACACACGCTGCACACAAACACTGCTCTCACACACACACAACACACACACACACGTCACACTCACTTATCACATACTCTCTCTCGTACACACACACTCACACAGCATACCACTCTCTCCACCCCCTCTCCCCTCTCTCTCTCCATCTTTCTTTCTTTCTTTCTATTTCTTTTTCTTTTTCTCTCTTTCTGTCACACACACTCACACTTACCACTCTCTCTCTCACTCACACTTACACATATACTCTTCTCTCTCACTCACACACTCGCACATACCACTCTCTCTCACACACACCACTCCACACTACCACAGCTCTCACACACTCGCACATACCACTCTCTCTCACAGTCGCCCACACACACACACACACACATACACTAAGACATACCAACATCCACACACACACACACACACCACTCTCTCTTCAGAGCACAGCAACATCCACTCTCACTATCACACAGGCTCGCACATACCAACTTCTCCTCTCCACGACCCACACCACTACACACCCACACGACACATACACTAAGACATACCACTCTCACACACACACACTCACACATACCACTCTTTCTCTCTCCTCTCTCTTTCTCTCTCTCTCACTCTCTCTTCTCGTTCTCCTCCTCTCTCTCTCCTCACCACACCACACACAAAACCCAACCCACTCTCTCTCTCTCATACTCACTGACACATGACACGCTTTCACAAACCACACTGTCTCTCAAACAAACACTCCTTCATACACTATTCTTCTATCCTAATGGGGACCAATCATTCACTCCCATTCAAAATCATGTTGTGTCTAACCACTAGCCCCTAACCGTAACCCTTAAAGTAGATGTTTATTCCAATCCTTTAAGATTAAGGTACTTTTTCTATACTTTTACTCATGAGGACATTTCAACCTTGCAAGGGCACACACACACACGGCAGCCTCACAAAGTGTGTTTTTCAGGTGGATGGGGAAGACAAGGAGCCTGTTTCTCCAAAGATGGATCGCACCAAAGGTGAGCACTGATTGGTCTGCAGAACCAGCACCAACCCACACTGATTGGACAATATTTGGCAAAGCTTATTCAGGCATGGCTCTCAGGCACTGTGTCATCTGCTGACGCAACTCCCTCACAACAACTGCTGGTGTGCTAATTTAATGTCTAGACCTTCTCCTTCAGGGTCCTTAAATACTGAATGCACTCAGAGCCACACACACACTCACACAGCACAGCATGTGCTGCTATGTATATCATGAGTAGTTACTTTCACGTTCCACCATCTCCTGACTTCTGCATCATCACAACAGGATGTTGTTAGTGCTCTGTGAAGCCTTTTGACTGTTAAAAATGCAGTACATTTCCTGGATTTGGACGTTTGATTTCCTGTCCACCTGAGGATTTTTTATTCTGCCTTGTTATTGCATGAACTTGTGCTGTTGGAGCCATGCTCCAAACCTGGACTTCTTGCTTTAGAGAGATCCACACCTCAAAAGATAAACATCATTTCATTGTAATAAATTATTAAATCAATATGTGAGTGTCTTGAATGAACTGGTATTCTGGGCCCTCATTGGAGCAGCCATGGTCTGATGTTGTTATGTACTGTAGATTGTCTAAATTAATCTGATGTGAGATAAACTTTATACTCTGCTGTCCTCATTAACCTCTCCTCCTCCCCTTCACCCTAATCTCTCCCTCTTGTCTTCTCTCCCTTCCTCCTCCTCCCCCTAATTCTCAACTTCCTCCTTTCCCCTCCCCTCCTCTTTCACCTCCTTTTCCTTCCTCCCCCTTCTCCCCTCCCTCCAAACCCTTCCTTCTCTTACTCCCTCTCCTCCCTACCTATCCTTTACCCCCTCCCCCTCCTTCCCCTCCTCCCCTATTTTTCTATCCTCCATCCCTTCCTCCCCCCTATCCTGCTCCTACCCAGAACAGAGACTGCTCCCTTTCATGATCACCCTGGGCGATGGCATCCACAACTTTGCAGACGGCCTGGCTATTGGAGCAGCCTTCTCTATTTCCTGGAGGTCTGGCCTGGCAACATCCCTGGCTGTGCTCTGCCACGAGGTGCCCCACGAGCTTGGTGAGTCTTCACCCCATCCTCACATAGTAGCAGCTAGACTTACAAGCATTCCAACCCGTCACAGTATAGGTGTACAGCATGTACGTGATGTGGTTCTATGTGTATGGATGTGTATGTCTATTTGTGTGTATATGTGTGTGTTCATGCAGGGGACTTTGCCATCCTGCTCCAGAGTGGAGTGTCGGTGCGCAGAGCACTGCTGTTGAACATGGGCTGTGCCATGACATCGTTCGGGGGGTTGTACCTTGCCCTCTCCATAGCAACCGATGCTGCCACCCAGCAGTGGATTGCTGCGGTTACCACCGGGATGTTCCTTTATGTGGGATTGGCTGATATGGTGGGTATGGTGCCATAGTAACATGTACCCACAGCAGCTCTTTCACCCCCACCCCACTCAAACCAGACATGCAACCATGGTAATCGGACATGTAACCACGACAATCAGACATGTAACCATGGTGGCCGACAGACACTGTTTGCTGCTATAGCACTAGCTTGAGATCAGGCTTTCTATAATGTGTGTCTGACTGTGTGTCTGTGTGTAAATGTCTGTGTGTGTGCCTCTCTCTGTGTGTTTGTGTGTGTATGTCTATGTGTGTGTGAATCTGTGCGTGTGTGTGTATACAGCTCCCCACTATGGTACATGTGGACAGCCGCCACCCCTGGCTGATGTTCTTCCTGCAGAATGTTGGACTTCTGACCGGCTGGATCATACTGCTGCTGCTGTCTCTCTACGAAGACCGCATAAACTTCTAACGCGCACACACACAATCACACTCTGCAAACTGTTCTCTTCTGATTCTGTTGCCAATATACTACTTGTCCAGATTAATATAATGAACTCTCATAGATTTTTAAATCTCCATTTGTAAAAGTGATATCTGATGTAATGTAATGACTCCAGTCTGTCAAACCTCCAAGATGAACACCTTCATTATGCTGCCTGTCTATCTGCTTCATTGCACCATTAAAGAGGAAATGCAAAGCTTCTTCTCAGTACGTTTTTGTATTGATGCAGTGGTCATGGTGATGATGCAATACTGGTAAGTACGACATCATAGTAATGATGGAACAATGGTAGCTAGCCGTCATGGTGATGTTGGAACACTGGTGAGTACACCGTCATGGTGATGATGGAATACTGGTGAGCATGCTGTCATGGTGATGATGGAATCCTGGTGAGTACTCCGTCATGGTGATGATGGAACATTGGTGAGTCTGCTTAATTTTTACTTCCCATCAGCCAAGTAGGTTGTGTGTTGACAGGTGGCCACCAGATAGCGCTGTGCTCCAAGAAAAGCATCTTCCAGCTGGCAGTGGAGAAACTGGACAGAGAGATACAGACACAGAGACAGACAATTACACATTCTTTGCAGACATTAAACCATGCTTAGCAGTGTATATCAACAAAAAAATATTGCAAATAATTTAATTCTTGACCAAAAAGTAGCGTAAATGTTAATTGTAAATTATCAAATATGAACAACTAAAATGACGGTAAAATATATTCGGCCTGAAATACCTCTGAGTAATCATTTGCATGTATACATGCTCACATTCTCACTGACTCCAAGCTTCTTTTTTGCCAGGAACTGGGTTTGAAAGTAAAGAAAAAGTGCACTGGTCTAACTTTATCCAGAGTTGTACATCTGGGCTAAACTGTCAGCCTTCTGTACACTGATCATGTGATATTACAGCTCTGGAAAACTATCAAGAGAACATTACGCCTTTTGCTTTTGTCTCCAAAAAATGCTATGAAGGAAAGTGGCCTCTTGAATTGAACGTCGCAGTTCATCACTCAAGTCTGTCCTTGTGGGCGCATAGAAAAGCCCGTTCATCGCTGCGTGAGACTCGTCCTGGGGCTCGGGCTGTGGATCTCTTCTGGTCTCTGCCGGGTCTCCTTTTCCTGTCTGGTCAACGGTCTGTCCTTGTTTACCAGAGCCTCACCCGAAAACAGAAAGGGAGAGAAAGAGAAGGGAAAGAGAGGGGGGGGGAGGGCAAGATGTAGGGAAAGAAAACATTGGAAGTGTTAAAAGGGAAAGAGATTATAAAAAGAGGATACAAAGAGAAGACGAGTAGAGGGGTGGGGGGATGATTTTGGAGAAAAGTGAGACAGAGAAGTGAGGAGAAGACCAAGGAGGAATAGGGGAGAAATAAAGTGGGGAGGAGTACAAGAGTGATGAGAAAGTATCATGAGAGTAGGCAGTGAAATTGAGAGGTAGCTGGAGTACAGTGATCTAGAAGACTGTAGAGGGGTACATAGATATAAGAGTACTAGGGGAGTACATAGAATTAGGGCGTACTAGAGGGACAGGCGTAGATTAGAGTAATATGAGGATACATAGATAGGAGGGGGATTGAGAGTAAACGAGTGGGAATAGGGAAAGAGTAAACGTAAGAGAGTACAAAAAAAGAGTGATAAAAAAGGGAAAGGGGAGGATATACATGAGAAGGTACAATAGATGGAGAAGAGTACAGTATATTGTAAAAAAAGGGGAGAATAAATAAGAGTAACATGAGAAAATAAAAACAACAGAGGGGGGAAAAATGGGAGAATCTGTGTGATAGATGAGCAAATGGGATAGGGAATGGGGAACGGTGGGGAAGAAAATAAAACGCGGTGATGAGCGAGAACTAGAATAAACATGGGGAAAATAAAAAAAAAAAGAAAAGTGAGAAATAAAAAAAACAATGCGAAAAAGGGGAAGCACTGGAGGAATAATAATACATGGATACGGAACTAGAATACATGGATACGAAACTAGAATATATGGATACAAAACTAGAATGCATGGATACAGCACTAAAATACATGGATACGGAACTAGAATATATGGATACAAAACTAGAATGCATGGATACAGCACTAAAATACATGGATACGGAACTAGAATACATGGATACGGAACTAGAATACATGGATACGGAACTAGAATACATGGATACAGAACTAGAATACATGGATACAGAACTAGAATACATGGAAACAGCACTAGAATACATGGATAGAGGACATGTTGTCGAAAGAGGTTCATCAAGTTTACCTGTCTGAGTATGTTCAGAGGACAGCTTATTCAAATGATGTAAACCATTCACATACGCACAGTTATCTGTCATCTACGAATACACACACAGCAACTGCTTGATAAACATGATATGTTAATTCCATGGAGGGTCAGGTGAGCTTGGTCCGGAAGCCTGTTACCCAAAAGCGGGGATCCACACACACTTCACAAACGCACACACACTAACTCATCGTCGCACACACACTCAGACACTCACTCTCCCACACACACACTGACCCCCCACACACAAACACAGGCACTCACACATACAGAGGGTGTGTTCGGCTCACTTCAGTAATTCCATCTGCCCTGTTTACCCACGCAAATGGGAACTTCTTAATTTGCATATTGTTTTAAACACTCCCTTCGGAGGTGAGTTAATGGGCTCTTTGATTTGGCTTCTGACCAACCAGAGACTCCAGACTATTATTATGCAAATGAGGCTCTGCTCTGGTGCGTTTCACCTGAGGTTAGCTGTCTGTAGCCTCGCCCCCCAGCTCCAGGTCCCGCCCCCAAGCTGCAATGCATGTGTAACTGTGTGTGTGTGTGTGTGTGTGTGTGTAACTGTAATAATTATGTACTAATTTAGCAGATGCTGTCATCCACAGTGACTTACAGTACAGAGGGGATTTGAATCATTTCAATATTTGACCTCTTTGATTTAAAGTCAAATCCTTTAACGCTGAGCCATACCCATCCTAAATGTGTGTGTGTGAGATGTGTGTGTGTGTGCTATTGTGTGTACAACTGTATGTTTTTTTCAAGATCTGTTATTAAAAAAACCTTCTGATACCCTGATGCTCATTTGCATAAAGCAAACACCATTGGTTGACAAAGTGTGAGGTAAAAGGCGACCTGCCAGCCGCGTGCCTCATCGGAGAGACGATTCCGTGGTTGACGTCAATACTATACGGGAGGAATGGAATTGCTTATGCTTTAATTTCAGTGTCTTTATTAACTTTATTTTATTTATCTACCCTGCTTTCTTGATACAATTATAATATGCATTCCAACTGAATATAACCTTAATAAGCACCGCGTAGGCCTTATCGCACTTCTTTGTTTAGTGCTAAGACCTGATATCACTCAATAATTCAAGTCAATAATTCCGCCCCCCGTTAAGCTCCCGGGAGACTTTCTAATATCCTGACGGATCAAATGAAGCGGCCTTATGTCCCGCCGGGGTGCGCCTTATAAAGCCGCCAGCTGATCCTCCACTCCACTCACAGACTGTCCCAACCCCCTCGTGGAACACAGCGGAGGAGAGAGAGACAGGCAGCAAAGAGCGAGACTAAGGAGACAACGGGAAAAGAGCAAGGTCCACGTTTCTGGGATCTCAAACAGTGTTTAGCCAAAATTGAAGGTAAAAAACCGCCTGGCGCTCAACTGGCCCGTGAAGGGAGAGTGAGAGGTGCCTGCATGCGCTATACTGGGGAGCTGTCCGGTGCTGGAGTTGCATTCCTGTTTTAGCGGAACGCTGCGAGAGCGGAACAGCTGAACATCCTCCCGGACTGTGCCGGCATTTGAGCATCCTCCGCGCCAGAGGAGCTACCGCTGCACCGCCCGGCTGCAGCCACGCATGAGGAGAGATACAGGAGCCCGGTTGGAACCATGCCTCGCTCCTTCCTCGTGAAGAAGGTGAAACTAGATGATTTCTCATCTGCCGATCTTGAGGGCCCCTACGTTCGGTCGCGCGCCGCCGACCTCAGCCTGCGTTTTCACGAGAAAGGTAAACCCTGACCCACCTTATCCATTACCGAAACTGGCTAGATGTGATGTTGAGGACCACGGCTCGAGACCGTCACGGCGTTTGGTTTCGTGTGGGGGGACGGACGTGCTCGGGGCTGATAAAGCCGGCTGGTTGCTTGTTGCTCTGGAAGCTTGACAGAGCCCCGGGACACGGTCAGCTGGCAGACACGCTGCTCTTCTGTCCACTCAGCACGTTTCTCTGAGCGCACGCACAAGGTTAAACACACAAGTGTTCGAGACAAGCGCGCTACATCAGTATATGATTAAATAAATCATATTTGAGGTTTTTGATGTATATTTTATTTATATTATTGGATATTTTGCAATACACCGCACAACGCACACACACTACACTATGAGTAACACGAGAGGGGGAGAGATAGTTCGTTTCCAGACATTACACACGCTCTATAAAACAGACAGCGCGCGGTCTCACTTGCATAACCAAGACTGTTTTGTCCGGAAGTGCGTTTATAGAATATTCATGGTTCCTCTTATCTCGGCCCGTGGAGTCGCGCTGGAGTATTTGTTCTGCATCGACCTATTTAAGGCACGCTGCCTGGCGGGTGCAGCTCGCGCCTGTAGTGATCGGGGCTAAAAGGGTTAGCAGCGCTGACGGGAACAAACGTAATACTTATCGCCGCGCAGAGCAGAGAGAGGTTCACATCTTCTGCAACTAAGAATGATGAAGGTGATAATGGTGTTGCTCGTGGTGGTGATAGTGATGGAGATGGTTCATTTAATGTTTGAGCTCATTGAGAGCGTCCTGGGCAGCACCAGGACAAAATTTACCTAGTAATCTAGTGAAATAATAATGAAATAATAATAACCACCAGAACATAATTAAATCGTAAAAAAATCTTTTAAAACAGTTACTATAGTTATTACTTTGGTGACCATGATGATGGTGATGATGATTGTAATGTAATGGTGAAGATTATTGTGATGATGATGATGGCGATGATGGTGATGGAGATGGTGGTGATGATGTTTAAAGTGATGTTAATGATGACATTGATGATAGTGAAGATAACGATGATAGTAATGATAATCCTGATGATGATAACAGGCCTATACAATGAGATCTAACCACATGTCTTTCCTACACGCCCTCTCCAACCTTATTTCTCAAACTGTCTATATCTCCCCCATCCCATTCTTTTTCTTCCTCTCCCTCTCCAGGCTACATCAGTGAGTACCTGCCGGAGTATGATGGAGAGAATGACCATGTTGTCACAGCAATCACTTCCCCCCTCTATGCCCATCTTCACGGCGACTCCGACCCCCCCGACAGCCCTGCCTCTGAGACTTCATCCGGCACTGCCCACGACCACCGGTCATCAATCACCGACAGCTACGGCCTGGACTCTTTCCTCATCAGGGACGGTCGCTCGCGGCAACGGCGGGTTGCCGCCGGCGCTCAGAGGCATACTTGTGGCGAATGTGGGAGGAGCTACGCCACGTCCTCCAACCTGAGCCGCCACAAGCAGACACACCGCAGTGCAGACAGCCAGCTGGCCAAGCGATGCCCCACCTGTGGCAAGGTGTATGTCTCCATGCCTGCCCTAGCCATGCACCTGCTCACCCACAACCTCCAGCACAGGTGCCAGGTGTGCGGCAAGGCCTTCAGCCGGCCCTGGCTGCTGCAGGGCCACAGCAGGTCCCACACGGGGGAGAAGCCCTTCTGCTGCGCCCGCTGTGGGAAGACGTTCGCGGACCGCTCCAACCTGCGCGCGCACATGCAGACCCACTCCGCCCTCAAGATGTACAAGTGTAAGAGGTGCCACAAGACCTTTGCCCTCAAGTCCTACCTGACCAAGCACTATGAGTCGGCCTGTCTCAAGAGCTCCTTCTCTCCCCCCTCCTCCCCCTCCTCCCCCTCCTTCTCCCCAGTCAGTTCCCTCGGCGACTGACCCAGTCTCCCTCTTCTCCTCTCTGTCCTCCTATTCACCCCCACACCCTCCTCCCCTTCTCTCTCTCTTCCTCCCTCACTTCCCCCTCCCTCACCTCCCTTATACCTCCATCTTCCCCCTCTTGTCAGTAGCACTAAGAACCGCTGAGTAGCATGGACCAGGATGAATGATGATGCCCACCATCTCACACTGCAGGTTCTAACCTGGAAGAACCCACCATCTCACATTGCAGGTTCTAACCTGGAAGAACCCACCATATCATACTGTAGGGACGAAGCTAGTGGAACCAGAAGGAACCATCCATGTCAAACGGCAGGTTCTAACATGGAAGAACCCACTATCTTATACTGCAGGTTCTAACATGGAAGAACCCACTATCTCATACTGCAGATTCTAACCTAAAGAGACCCATGATCTCATACTGCAGGTTCTAACCTGGAAGAAATCACCTTCTCATACTAAAGGTTCTAAGCTGTATGAACCAGAGTTTGTCAGACTAACTGAGGACACTTATAATGCCTCAGTCACACACGTCTCATTAATCATGCGCTCACCTGAACATCACCTGGGTTCAATCGCTTCTAAACTACACTGCTCAGTGTTGAAGTTAAGTTATTTCCTCATTTCCATTCATCAATGTACTTCTTCTAGAACGTAGAATTTACAGTTTGTAGAAAATGTATTTGCACTTTGTTCTTTTTCTTGCCTTTGTCAGAGTACGCCAAAGTATTTGCCATGTTTTAAATGAAATCTTACTTTTTCGTTTGTCTTTATAAACCTACTGTATGCATGCAAATAAACCCCCACAGTAATAATGAAAACTATGCCAATTTTACGGAGTTATGGACTTTTACCAGGCTGTAGATAGCGTGTCTACTTGAGCAACATTCCTGTCCCAGTACAGTAGATCAATGATGCATGGGGACACAGGCGTTCTTACCTGTAACATTTGTAATATCATTTAATCCAGGGGTCAATGAAGTAGAGGGAGGGCCTGGAGTTGGGAAGGGGTGGTGTGTGGTGGTGGTGGTGGTGGTGGGTGGTGGGAGGTGTTAAATATTTCACCATTGAGACAAACACATCAATACAATGCAATGCAAAATATGCAAATGATTGTGAAAAAGCTGTCACACAATTCATTACGGAAGTATCTTTAATCCAGTGACACCTTACATTACGACAACCAGCTATACTGATGTTGATCCATTTGGAGGCCAAATTGAGGCAACTTTGCCATCCCCTGGAACATATTCCATTATCCATAGCTAGCCTCATGTTGCTGTTCATGAGCAATTTACTGCCACTAAAGATGCAAAGGCTCAGGGGACCAGTCTCCACACTCACATACTGATCCTGGGGAGAACATGGGTCTACACTGCCTGCCTTTAAAGATAAATAAGTAAAACATCTGGTGTTGGACTGAACCATCTAACAGGTTCTAGAGTTCTGGTAGGGAGGTTCTAGAGTGCAGAAAAAAACAGCTCCAAACCCACAGACAGAATTAAATTTTTGCAATGGCAAGCTTGCCCCAGTTCAGGAAGATGTCTCTTCAACATCACCATGACTACATTAGTAACCATGGGAATGTCTATCCTGAAGTACGTCCTGTGTTTAGGCAGCTCTAGGTTCAGGAAGGGTTAGAGTCTCTGTACCTTTATCTCAGTGAAGACTCCTGTAAGTAGAATAATTCTTTGGAATCAGATGTTTCTATGAACTCCTACTGTATCTTATTAAATCCTGCAGTTTTTTCTGCTCATCATTTGAACACTGTAAAGCACAAAAGTACCACTTCTAATTAAAGACTTTAAAGAGTTATTCTGCTTACCTGTTAGTATATGTGCATGTGCTATGTATATGTGTATGTGTTTGTGTGTATGTGCTGTGTGTGGATGTGTGTGTGTTGTGTGTATGTGCTGTGTGTGGATGTGTGCACGCGTATGTGTGTATGTGTTTGTGTGTATGTGCTGTGTGTGAATGTGTGTGTGTTGTGTGTATGTGCTGTGTGTGTATGTGTGTGTGTGTATGTGTTTGTCTGTATGTGCAGTGTGTGGATGTGTGCGTGCGTGTGTGTGTGAAGCTGATATGTGGAGGGTTTCACCTCTCAAAGCTAGCAGGTGCCATGTCTGGTCCGTGTTGTTAAGTGTTTATGTTTGAGAAGTGTCTGTCTAAATGACAGAGGGACGGAGAACTGCATAATATGTGCATGATTGGGAATGTGTGTGTGTGTGTGTACTGACCCAGATTGTCTCATTTAAAGCAACAGCAGCTTGGCAGGCAGACCAGGATGTGCATAATTCAACAGCAGTTAAAAGGACTATGTCCTTCAGCTCTACAGATTGCTCTATCTACAGATCTCTCTACCTACTGTACAGACCTAGTTATCTAGTCATAGACATCTCTACCTACAGACCTCACAATCTACAGACTTCTCTACCAGAAGACATCACTATCTGCAGTCCAGAGTTCTGTACACACAGTACAGACCTTTATCTACCTGTAAACATCTCAACCGACAGACCTCTCAATGTGCAGAATGCATCTATTGTACATTCCTCTCTAGCTATAGAACAGACTTTTCAATCTGCAGTACCGAACTCTATATCTACATACAGACTTCTCTGACTCTAGACCTCACAACAGTACATACTGCTCCATCTACGTACATCTCTACCTACCTCTACCTCCTCTCCCTTCCTCAGGAAAGGGGGAGAAGAAGAGGAGAGAGGAGGGGAGGGAGACAGGAGAGGAAAAAAGAGAGGATGGAGGAGTGTAGACAAGAAGAGGTGACAGGAGGATAGGGGAGATGAAAGGAGGGAAGAGGGGAGGAAGGCAGAGGAGAAACGTTGACCTTTCACAGGGTCCCATGAAGACACGCTGATAAATTGGAACCAACAGTCAACATCTGCATGTTTACGCACACACTCATTCTCAGATACACACTCTTACACACCCCATTGCACATGTTCCTCCATGCTGCCACAAAGCTGCTAAAAAATACATATACCAGAGCTTACTCTGCTTAACATCATGTCAGCTGGTGCCTTTGGAGCTGGGATACTCACACACACGTACATACTCACACAGCACTCATCATCACACACACCACACACCATCAACCACACCACACACCATCAACCACACCACACACCATCAACCACACCCACACCACACACCATCAAATACACAAGTATCCCACACACCATCACACCCATGGCACAGCATCAAACACACACCATCACACACACCACACAAACGAACCCTCACACACACCTTCATACACACATACACACACCCACCACCCACACGGACAGACCACACACACATACCATTACACAGACACACTAGGGCAGCTTGCTGTAGAGGTCTCCAGTACAAGGCCACTTGGGAACCAAACTGCTGACTGGCCACTGTGGAGGCCTGAATGAGGTGTGTGTGTATCAATAGGGAGGTTGCTCTAACAAGCTTGCATAGTAGGTGATGCAGTGGTCTTGTCGTTGTGGGAAACCAAACAGGTGTGTAATTTAGTGGTGCGCAGATGCACCTGTTCTGGAACATTCCTCTGCACTGTTCACACAGATTTACGCACACACACACACACGCACGCACGCACGCACACACTGCTGCAGTGGACACAGCTTTAAGTGGAAAGGTGCATCATCCAGTATGCCAGAATCTCCTCCCCTCCCCTCCCTTCCCTTCCCTTCCCCTCCTCTCCCCTCCCATCTCCTTTCCTCTCCTCCCCTGTCCTCTCTTCTCCTCCACTCTCCTCTCCTTTCCTTCCCTTTCCTTTTCTCCCCTCCATTCCCCTCTCCTCGCCTTCCCCTCTCCTCTCCTCCCCTTCCTTCCCCTCTCCTTTCCTCTACTCTCCTTTCCTCCCCTCCATTCCACTCGCCTCTCCTCCCCTCCCCTTCCCCTCTCGTCTCATCCCCTCTCCTCTCTTCCCAAAGGCTAAGAAAGTAGTGGCATGGGTGCGTGTGTGTGTTGG